>JAODAG010281020.1:0-12754 GCA_027574785.1 Orphnurgus asper | reverse complement strand
GATTTCAGATGGATTTTCGACGGTAAACGACTTTAAGGGAGTATGCATCCCTTTACCCTTTAAAGCCGGATCAGTCTCTGTTGACATTATATTAGAAAGTAATCGAGAAGATTCTACGTTAGACACATTTCAGGATCCTATCCGACAGGTAGTCCTGGATGATCTAACATTACCGGATGGTCTAATATTACCGAGTCCATCTAACGTCATTCTTAAAGGTAATAATCACGTCTGACTGATCTCTGAAAGGAACTATAGTCAATATGCAGTCTGCATAACAGCTACAAAAAGTACGGTGGCTATATTGTGATATGTCACAATGGAACAAGACAAGTGTTTTTGTCTGGATCAAAAATAAATAGTGCTTTAATGACTCATTTGGCTAATGTGATGTTGTACCATACTTTCGCTATATCATAATATTACACAACATTCACAAATGACATACGGATACCAAGCATATCTTGACAAATGTGTCTCACCTATTGGCAAAAATAACTTTTCATTATTTCGGAAAACGCAAATGATTGCGGCACGATAATGCGATTCCGTTAAGTAGGCTACTATTCTCCTAGTGGAACACATGCGTGACTTTTTCTGTTTGCTCCAGATTGGAAAATTTTCAAATTACCTTTTGTCTAGCCTCAACATAGGACCACATGCAACACTGTCTGGTTATGACTCTTCATCGATAATCCCATATCGAAATTTCCCCGAATTAATTGCGTGTGGTTAATAACTCTTGTTCACTATTTCTACTCTGAATATTCATATTCCTTACAGACCTTTGTCCTGCGACCTCATGTTCATCAAATGGACGGTGTATAACAAACTTGATAAAATATGAACCTGACTGCGAGTAAGTTTCTTCTATTTATCTCTCTTGAACTCGATGCATAGCGTTAACAACGGGTCAATCAACCGTGCGGTTATTGCAAGATAATGCACGGTATTATGTTATACGCAATACTCGACGGCGTATCCCGAGCGCACAAAGCGCTATACCCCTGCTTCATCCTGTGCTTCATCCTGTAATAACCGCATTGTAGACCGTTTCTTGTTCATATGTATACAAAACGATTATTACACAAATTTCCATCTCAAGCTTTCCTCCAAAGAATACCAATTTCCGCTCTCTTTATTTAATGTTGCAGCACCAATGTAAACGCTAGTAACAAATACCAAGGAATTAGGAATAACTTGTGTGATGAGAAAATCATTGAACAGAAATCGTGAATGTGGTAATGATACCAAGCAAAATCCATAGATTTTCTATTGAAAACAATCGGGTATGGTTGTAAGTTGTATGATGTAGAATCAACGTATATGCTAGACCTAGCTCTAGGCACCCGTGCCGAAAAGGTTCACTGCATATAAAAGCACTATAATATTGTGTGATATTGCATATGTGCCCGTATGTTATAACATGTTAAAAATTTGTGCTTACGGATGCTACCTTGTGTTAAAAGTTAGATTGCTTCCTCTTGCCTCAAACGACTGAACAATTGAGTCTGTGTAAATACAGCGTGAACGCTAGAGAAACAACCCACCAGACATATGGAGTATGCAGCAATATCGTCAGCGATCTCCGGAGTTCCCCATATTTCTCCATACTTCTCCATTCTCCATATTTCTCGTAAACTCCTCATTCCAGATCAGAAAGATGAACATTAAGCCACGCTGTACGTTCAACATTTCCCCTACTATTATCTCCCCATATTTCTGTTTTTAACAAAAGCTACTCGAATTTAACATGTGTTGGAGTGTTATAACACAGAGGCATATATGCTTAACATCGTTCTTTTAAATAGCATGTTAAAGCAGGAGAGGCTTCGACAAGGAGAGGTGTTAGTCCTTGAATATTCCGCTGTAAACTACGATGCGATATCACATATCTTCCGATTACATGAGATATGTATTGTAGTCAGTCAGACTCAATGACTAAAGTAGTACATGCAGTCTATTCGGATCCCAGTACGTTGTCACGGTAGCCGAACAATCACATGCGAGATTTCACCAAGTATGAATGCATAATTTATAACATAATAGGCCTACTTTTTCGATGTTTTATTTCGGTACTACCCTACGAAATGCGAAGATCCTGTAACACTGATCTATCCGAAGCGATTCCCGCTCTCAGAGATACGATCTAAACAAACAAACGAAACTGTCCTTTAAAGATACGGTACTTAACGAGCTTCCAAACTGAGATAAACTCTCGAAACTCAGATAAAATAATGTGGATTTCCAACGGATTACTACACCACCCACTATTGTCAATGCGAAACCCTGCCAAAATGCCATATACCTGAAAGAAACTCACCATTAGGAATCCGTGTTGTTTGGACGTATTTAAAGGTCTGGAATTTGCAATCCCTTGAGGATTTGTAATTCTCACGATAGCCGCAAATGTTCCATCTTCACAGGCAATAGTAGTTTGTAGTTTTGCAGGGAAAACGAATACGATATTCTGATACTTTAGATACCGCAATAACAAAATACATGTCGTTTCTGAGAAATACAATTCATTTTAATTCCGGAAATGTTTCAGGAATTAAAATGCCTTTACTTCCCATAAATAGTTTTGTTTACGTCATGTAAAGTAAAGTATTGTAAAGATATGTGGTCGTCTAAAAACAATAAGACAAATCTCAATGTTGTGATTACATTACTGCATGTTGATGAGTTTTGATGTATTGTACTGTTTGTTATAGATGCTTCCGCGGATGGCTCGGTGGACAGTGTTCTCGGCAAGGTAACCATTAACGAGAGTTTAAGCATCTTGTTACGTGTCTTTCATCCTGAGTTCAATCTCTATTCGATCAATCGGTAGAGCGAGCGAAGTTACTATGTCCCTAGCTTTTGAGTCAAAATGATTTATGAGAGAACGCTGCGTGTCTGGTTACTTTTGACAGCATTGCTATTTATCGTATTGACAATTTTATTATTAAGATTTAAGAGGAAGTTAGTTAGTGTAGTTTTGTATACTAAGGGTTAGGCTATGCGTTAATTCAGCTACTCAACACATATAGGCTATGCGTTAATTCAGCTACTCAACACATACATGTATTAATTGTATGTGTTCTGTTTACATCAAGACCCTACATATTGTCCAGCTGGGAATTACACCATCGACGATATTCACGCTGCCGATTCTGTCATCATCCTTGGAGTCGGCGAAGTCGGAGATGAGTTACTTGAGCTAAATCCTGATCCTTGCCGGGATTCCAGAGGTAAACGTATCATAGAACGATTTGACACACTTGTAGAGGGCGGGAGAATGGGGTGAGGTGTCGGTGGTCACAACAATTCTAGCAAATGAATTTAGTTTTCGGTCACCACAATCCTTCAAATTAGTTCCATCAGACCGAAATTTATCAAGTTACCAAATGATCATTTAGCTTGACGACTTGAACATTCCTTAAATATATTCCAAATGGTTTCACCTTAATTTATGCTGTGTTAAATATTTCGATGAATTTCGCTCAACATTCGAATGCTGGTGCATTTGGTCCTTTGGTAAATACGTTTTAATTCTTCTAGTGTAAATCCGTTGAGATTGCTCATGTATTGCAGGTGGCGAATTTCTGAACTACATAAACATTACTTGTCAACGCAATGATGCGAGTCCAGCAGAATGGGTCAGGATCTTGAACTGCAATGCAACCCTCGAGGAGTATTTGACGTACCTGCAGGTACGATTCAATATATCGCTATTCTATAATTCTTGGATTATTCAGGTTCAATAGGAAACGACGACAGTAAAATAATCAGGAAACATATGAAACTGATTACATAGGCAAACATAAATCGACTGTAATTTATAGGCTACCGGAAACTGAAGCAAATAATATACATATAGATGTAAAACGTACAAACTATTATACTAAAATAGAGTTGATAAAATCGTTCCTTAAAGGAACAACAATTATAGGCAATTGTTCTTAATCCCGTTCAATAGATACATTAAAAATATTGGTCTCTTTTGACTTTGATTTAAGCCCATGACTGACAGTTTTGTTGTTTAATTTACTACATCTCCTTCTCTATTGTGTTTATTCACACATAACATATAATAAAGTGAACAACAACGATATACAATGGTTCTTAATCCCTTTAATAGATCCGTAACAAATATTCAATTTTGCCTTCGATTCAATCCCATGACTGACAGTTCTGTTATTTAATTTACTACAACTCCTTCTCTATTGTGTGTCAGTTTCACAAATAACATAACAAACAAACGATAACTTCACCTTAACAATGCTTTGAGCCAACGTTGCCTCAGGCAGGTGTTACGTCTACATTCGACAGTTTAAGTAAAACGACTGGTCAAACATTCTAACCGTAGCAGACGAATCGTACGTGGTTTTACGCTTTGAGTGCAGAGTTCATTTATCTGGAGATAAACAGTAAAATCGTCTTCGTAGTCACCCGTGCCGAAAAGGATCACTTCATATAAAAGCCCTGTAATATCGTGTTATATTGCATATATATGCTCGTATGTTATAACACTCTAATACATGTTAAAATGTTCTGCTTACGGATGCCACTATACATCGTTCCTTTGTGAAGTGACATATGCTTGGAACCGTCTTTGTATTAAAGGAAACCTGCCTTTCAATATGATATACACTAGTCTGCAAGTACTCTGCAATGGCTCAATGCAACACGCTTCAACCGAAAACAATGCAATCATTGAGGATTTTCTTCGTTACATGCAGGTAGGGCTTGAGGAACAGGCGAAGGCGAATAATTTTACACATCTATACATATATATGACGGTTATAGAACGGTTAATATTTTACCGAGGTTTATATAATCACCATCGTCTCTCCATGCAGGGTATACAGATTAACACTGACAATGTTGAAGACGTCAGTAATCAGCTCGCCAATGCTTCGAATCTGTTTGACGAAGAAGGATCTATGACGACTCTACGTCTAATCGCTGATTTAATTGACGACATTGTCAACAGTAACTCATCAAGCCCAGAGGTAAATAAAACTATAGTCAAACTGTAGACCGCCAGAATCTTTTATGAACGTTGATCTACGATAGATCTCAGTCTTATGATCATACATTAGATATTAAATACATTGTAAACGCCAACCTATAAAATACAAGAGCTGTGCCAAAATGTAGTTAACAAATGTTCAGGGACTTGGATCTATGGCTCTTGCCGTAACTTCTTGGTCCTCAGTAAATATCAACAGAGTGGTGAATCGATTCTAATCCCAATCTGGAATGTGACTCAAATTACACACAAATAACTTCAAAATTAGGCTGAAACGATCTCTGTGGAACATATTCTGCATATTCGGTGGCCTCTTCTAAAGATTTTATACCACGTAATACTTCCACTGTGGTAGAAGTTTTTCACCAGCAGATATTTTTTTCTATACGGCGCGTTTTTCCTAGAGAGCGACAAAATCCACTGGTGCACGTAACCCGATTAGAAATGACGTAAAACTTATTATATAATCATTACTGATATCATAATTAGTTACGTAAATCCAGTGAATTGGCATCGAGCCAACCACGTTGATGTGATAGTCATAGTCAGACTCGAATGTCAGAAGGAATGGTCTCGATGGTAATTACACATTACTTATAGGCTACATTGAGAAACCTAAATACGATGTCATGATTTTCATTGCAGGTAACCAGTAACGTCACGAATGTAATCAGTAACGTACTTGATGGTTCAGATGATGTCTTAATGGAAGCATACGTAAATGGAACAACCGGAGTGTTAATAGAAGCCTTCGAAAGACAACTAGAACAAGTTGAGACGGGTATCGATGGAAGCTACAGCATGAAATCGAATAACATAGTTGCCATGGTAACTGTACTCAATATATCATTCGCGCAGGAGTGCTATAATACATGTCGTCCATTATTTAGTGTAGTGGGTTTAGATTAATACATACGGTACTTGGTGTTAACTTCCTCCTCTCTGAGAATAATTTTTTATCGCTCCATCGCTCCATGCAGAGTATATAACAAAGCATATGAAACACGTTAACTTTGAAAATTGAAGATAATTTCATCACGGTAAAATTTGTGGCAAATGCGTTCGCATATTGGGCGCTTATTGGGAGCTTACGATCTGGGATATTATCCTACTTAAATTCTATATTTCTTTTGTATTTATTTCTAAATTTGCGAGATGTACTAATAATGCAATAAATTTGGTGCATAAACGTACCACTTGACCCAACTAAATAAGGTTCTCTCTCTCTCTGCACACAAGAGCACACTGCAAGTGTACCGTAAATTGGTCTCTACTCCAAGTCGACTACAATACTAGCTTTGGAGAGACTACTCGATTGCATAAAATAAGTTATTTATTGTTATGTAGTAAACGTGACAACGGTTCCCTATCTCGTATTTGATTTATTCCCCTCTTTAGTTAGCTTCCTCCATATTTGCTGATTTCAGTCTGCCCCTTTAATTGTACCAGGATGGCCGTATTGTTTTGATCTTACCGACTGTATTGTAAGATTAACCGCGTATGGTGCATTCTGCCGGATTTTCCCACGTTAATTTCTTATTATGCATCTTGTCTGCACCTGTGTTTGTTCACATGGTGTTTGCGCGGTACTATTTAAGCGTGGAGTTCTTCCTGATTCGTCCAAAGTGACATGACGTAAATTACGTTTGTCAGTGATCGTGCCATCTCGTGACGGTATTGACCGAGTTGACCAATCAAAGATGGCTGACATCGTTCGATACGTAAGGTAACTAGTTAGTTGGTAGAGTAGCGTGTGTTGTTATAAAAAAAAATGAGTATGCACATCATCTAGAAAGGCCTTTTTGGAAAGAAGAGTGACTATCTAGCCTACGAACGAGCCGCAACTTAAGAGCCTGTTTGAAAACTTGAGTGTTCAGAAGAATATAGTAAATCTAATACATCTAGTCCATACATTTTTATGCCTGGAGTACCTTTTTAACAAGAAAACAATTTAAGAAGGAACGTTGTACAATAACTATACAACATTATATACAAAATTTGAAAATGTGTAATGGCGTGATGGGACTTCTTTGGGTAATTCTGACTGATCACCGTAACCAATACTATGTTCTCTAAATGAAACGCCAAACCGGACATTTATTCCAGCAACTCATTATGCCGATCTAAGTCATTCTTTGGCAATAACTTCGTTGACACATAATTACTTAATTCATTAGAAGACATTACGTGGTATACTTTTTTAGCCGCATAAATGACAAACTTCTTATCATTATCATTTTTCAGTACGGTATGACGGAATATTATATTAACGATCAACTTCGTACGAGCGCCAGACTGTATTATTGTTAGGACTACAGTCACTCTTCTAGCACGGTTATACTTATTACACATCAGTCCGGCCATTTGTTACACTGCCAAACGGTCTACCTCTGTTTATTGTATGCCGCGATGGACGGCATTTTGAATGAAATGGAATATGAAACTTAAAATGTCGGTGTATCTCTTTTCATTGACAGGTCACCGAGGGTGGACCGTCGATGTTTAACGGTTTCGGAATCGCAACCAATTCAGCTAATAACGATACTGAAGAGGAATTTGAAGATGTTTCGGTTGTTAACACTACAATGCAAAGCGTTCCTGACATTCTTAACCTGTCTTCTAGCCTGCTGTTGTATCCACTGCAAGTTACCGACAGCTTAAATCCAACTGATAATGTCCGAGTGACATATGCGGTATATCGTCGACCGAACCTATTTTCTTCGCGGTATTATAACAGGATAAATACCGAGTACGGTAAATATCAGAGGAGAGTTAAACGAAGGTTTGTGCCAAACACGAGAGTCATATCCAGCTCTCTGTACAGGAACAGGACCGCCATCCTCACGTGGGATAGGTCACGTGACTCAGGAAATGAGAACACAACATTCCGGCAGTGGTACTTGCCGCTACAGGTTAGTGAACGTATTCATCGAGAAAGGAGAGGTGAAGCAAAGGTCGAGCAGAAATCTGTTTGTCTGTTTGTCAGCAGGATATCACCATTTTCCACGCTAGCATTCGATCTGGAATGTTTGTCATGTATCAACAAGTACCGTACTTGTGTAAACCAATATATACGTAAATGGGCATATAGAGCCCCTCCAGTTGAAGTAGAAATGGGGACTGTATTTCGTTGGGGTCACCGGAGAGGACATTTTATGTGTGAACATCATTGATTTGTGTATCAAACGTTGCCGCGATTGTCATCGTTTGTCCGAGATTCTTAATGAATTATATTATTTAAATAAAGTAATTATGTATAGATTATGTACACATATCTCTCTGAATGAGATGCTAGACATGTTACATGTTAGACTCCCCATCAATCATGTTTACCAATGATGTTCCTACCACGAAACTGCTATATATAGTCCTTTTATAAGCATGTAACCATCTTATTGCATCTAAAGAATCTTATTGTCACTTCTAACAGAAAAAGATAAAAAATAAGAAGAAGCCTTTCGTAGTTACCAAATTCGTTAACAGACTTCATATATTCCCTTGTTACCTATTATAGCTCGATGGAGTGAGAGGTGAACCAGAGTCATCGCTCTGTACCTTTTGGAATTTTAGATCTGATGGTGGAAGAGGAAACTGGACGACGGAAGGGTGCAGATTGGTGACCTTAGAAGAAAATGGATTGGTCAACTGTGAATGCAGCCATTTGACCAATTTTGCTGTCCTGATGGTGAGGGAATTAGTTATAAATGAAATTCAGTATTATATACATTTTATGTCTTATCAAGGGATGTCCAGAATGCTGAAAAAGATAAAGTATAGGTTCCTATAGTGCTAAGTAATGTATACCGATGTGAATAGTTTGAACGTATTGACTAGAAATGGCGGGAGGTTTGTAGTGATTCACCAATTACTGAAAACTTGGAGATACAACCAATACATGTACGGTGCATAGATGATCGTGGAATGTAGCGTATACCTATGTGGTATATTATTTTTAACTTAAAGAGTCAGTTCTTCAATATATGTTGTGTTTGGTCAATAATTGTGGACTATGTGGATTCAGCCACCAACTTTGCTGGGTTGGTTCTTATTAGTAAATTTGAAGTTAAAGAAATTTTTTTGGGAATATTAATTTTGACCAAAAATTGTAAAATGTGAAAGTAGCCCCATGCGTATATACTCAACATAGATTATCATCGGAACAAAGTTGAAAGTTTGATTGTACATCCAAATTGTATCTTGTATGATTTAGCCAAAATTCTGGATGGTTGGATCCTTTGGATATTTGTAGTACATGTAATAAATGCTGTAATGGTTAGGACAAAGTTGCTACCGTGATTCGGTTCGTTCCTATATTGGTACATGATACATATACCCACGTGGTAAATTTGAGGGTATTATTTAGTTTGGGGGAAATATTGATGCGTTGGTGCAAAATATCGGATCAAGCTACCAATGGGAAAGTAAACATTCCAATTCGATCATTTTGAAGGGATACTGGGCCAGTTGGAATCATTCTCTTTTGTAAAAATTGTCAAGTACAAATTATAACTACCGAATAAGTATAGGTTGATTTCTACTGGATTATTGCACCATATGGTTTTAGAATGTTTGAGAAATAATTATTATTTGCAGAATTCTTGCGACAACGTTGTGACGATGTTTACATATTACATATTCTGAGTTGAAACGTTCATACCAGACTACTCATAGTATGGTTTTTATAATGTATATGCATACAATGTTTTTAATTCGTTGGCATAACAAATATACTTTTTTTCTTAGTAACATGTAGATGAATTCAAACTAACATTAATGTGATTTGATTATGGGATGTATTTGATTGTAGGATGTATTTGATGAAGAACTCGAGGTAATATTCTTTTACTTATGTTTGTATCAGTTGTAGATTCTTCCCAACTATACACGTTCTTTTGATTGTTGGATGATGATTGGCTTCAGTAAACCAGCAGAAGATTCTCGATATTACACATCTTGAGACTTATCTTCATAAAACTAGCTTAATTCAACCTAACTCTGAACATTTTCCTAACAGAAAAGTACGTAATCAATCTCAACGTTGCAATACTATCCTGGTGTAGCTTGAATTCTTCACACAATTCTGCATGTTCTTTTGATTGTAGGATGTATTTGATGAAGATTCTCTAACAGAGAACCAGCTAAAGATTATTGATGTTGCGACTGTGTTTGGATGTGGAGCTTCCATTCTGGGATTGCTTGTGACTATAGTATCCTTCTCAACCGATAAGTACGTTATTAACAGTAACTTGTTCGGATCTACAAAATTCACAAATTGATATTGTTAACCTTATTGCTAACGAATGTCATATTGTACTGAATTTATATCGGTACTACAGTCTCTATTGTGAATTGTTTTAGATACTGCAGAGTTTGGTTGAAGGAGCCTTAGTAGATTGAAGGTATGTCGATGTTAATCTCAGTTTATCAGAACATTAAATGTTTCTGAATAACGTGTATCCGTCAGCAATCAACGCCGGTGATTCTTGTTCATCCTGAAATGTGCCAGAGGAACAACTTGTACTTGTATCTCCCTTGTGATGACTGACACGTGATTGATGCCATGTTTCGCCTTATGAAAGACATGTTATTAATCCATATCCATATTATGTGCCTCTTAAAAGCTGATTGGCCAAAATTGAGCTACCTATTGATTTATTCAATTTTAATTCGTTTTCTTTTTTCAGGAAACTACGCAGTAAAAGACCAAGTAAGATTCTGATAAGTTTGTGTGTCACTCTGTTGGGCCTTTATATAGCATTCTTAGCTATGACATTGCTTGATTCGGAAAGGCGATCGGTGTTCCTCAACGAAGTATCCTGTAACATCATGGCCGGGTTGATGCATTTCATTGTACTATCTTCACTTGCCTGGATGACGGTGGAGAGTGTGATGATGTATTACCTCTTCGTAAAAGTATTCGACTCTGGTGTGCGGAATTTTATGACAAAGGCGGTCCTGTTTACAGTTGGTAAGTCGAAATACACATCATATATAGGCTATATATATATATATATTTATATATTATATTATATTTATACATATATGTATATATGTATACATATATATATATAATACGTTAGTAATGTTAGTGATATTGGTTATTCTATGGTTATTCTATATTCCAGGTGCACCATTGGTGATTGTGGTGGTGACGTTTACTATAACAACATTAACCGGTGGTGTATACGCAAGGCGTGATGTGTAAGTATTATCATGGCGTAATAACGTCATCGTACGTCATACATACTAGTCACACTACTTGTGATAAAGCACTATCCACCATCGACTACCTGCTACCTTTATGACACATGCTAACGACAGGTAGTTAATACACGTCTAGACCTAACTTTGTTCAGTTTTATTTGATTACACGAAACTTCTATCATAGACAAATTTGTGAAACAATAGCAGTTGGCTAAAGCACATTGATCTAGAGGTCACGTAAACTCTGATATTCTAGTGTTCAAAGCGTTGCGGTGTATATCATAGTGCGCTTAAATAAAATGGTTTAGTAATTAGCTTTCATACCTTGCAACTATCTCAGACCACTGTCTCCTAGGTGGTTGAAAGGCGCATGTATGGAGCTTTGGGTGATTGATAGTTAACAATAAAGCCGGGGGAGATCGAGAAACGCGCAGCAATGCAGGTCATATATTGACGCAGAGGCGCTGTTGACTAAGGAAGGTCAACATTGGACAAACTAGGATTCCTCTTATTTTCTCTTAGGTGTTTCGTGAGCGCACCTTGGCCTATCGGTGGCGGTATCGTCGTTCCTATATTCATCCTCTTGGTATTTAATGCAGTCATGTACATACAAGTCATGATAAAGTTAAACAGACCGGTTCATGGAAAAATCAGATCCGAGAATCGGAAGAAAACTGAACGGCGCAAACGCATTCAACACGCAGTTGCCATTTTCCTTGCAATGGGACTTACATGGGGTCTAGGATATTTCTGCTACATCCCGGTCTGGGCTGTGCTCCGCTTCATCTTTCAGTTGATCTTCGTATCGTCCAATTCAATGCAAGGTTATCTCATCTTTATGCTCTACTGCATGAGAAATCCTACTTTCCGTAAAAGATGGCGGAGGTTCTGCTTCATCTGCCCAGACAGGCCAATCACCACTCCCTTTGCGAACGTGTTCTTCTACAATGTAGCTAAAGACCGCAATGAAAGGAATATATCGTCTGGGAGATTTGTGCCGTCCAATGTGCCGATTTCTCTTATTGAAAGGAATCGTATCGACTCTTAAAGATGTAGCACGGTTGAGATTTATAATCCAGTTTATAAATAAAACAGTATTTGATTAAATGTATGCAGGTATTGGTATATTCCCATGTTGTACTTAGTCTATATACACACACATAGATTGATACATATTCTATTACGTTTCCGTAAATAAAATATTTGTTTCTCGATATTACGACGTTAGCTGAGGAATATGTGCCAAACATTTTTTTCTCTAAATGTTTTATTATTTTTATGTATTCATCTTTTAATGAATTTATGTAATTTACTTAGTAGGGCGATATTGATCAATATGGTTAGTAGCAATAGAATATACTATGATGTCGTTGGTTGGATTTGGAGATCAGGGATGGCTTAAATCAGGTGTGGGCAACCTTTTTGAATGAATGGGCCATATATAAGGAGTGAAAATTTGACTGGGCCGCACCAACGACCTGCTGTTGATTTCAAACCTTTGATACATAAAGAAACACGACAGCTTACGTCATT
>JAODAG010280798.1:0-12756 GCA_027574785.1 Orphnurgus asper | reverse complement strand
ATTTAGGGTTTTTGTAGTTCAGGATCCTTTATGAGGACATTGTCCTTTCTGATCCTTATTATCTATACTATACTATATCATGTTAATTGATACTAGTAATTTATAATACCATTAACAAGCAGTAAGCTGCAGTAGCTGCGGCTGCTACTGCAGTGCTAGCGCCTATCGCTAGCCTAACGCCTCCGATCTACCTAACGTTAGGAAAATCCCAGAAAGCTAGGAAATAGAAATAGATATACGTTCACACAGTTACCTACGCTGCATATTTTTACATTGCAAATTCAGAAGAAGGAAGGAGACCAATCATTCTTGTCTTTGAACTGTTGTTCTCCATCCCGTCGCCGATCTCCTTCCTTTGGTTATTAAAACTTGTTGATATGTGCCATGGACAACAAAGTTCAAAGGTGAAGGACAGCCAGCAACGTGTTGCCAGATAACCATACCGTTTTCTGGCTAAGTAACTTTCAAATTCAGCCAGCTTTTCAGTCACATCTATTTTCAATCAAGGGTCTTAATTTTCGCATTTTACTAAGATTGTCATATTTTGGTCAAAAGTATCAAATGGCGCATATAAAAAAGTTTGTAATAAATGAGGTGAGTAGATGGTGTTTAGTTTAATATAGTTAGGGTTAGGAAGCCTCCTAAAGAAACCCGTCCGGCGAAAACCTTTGGCCTCCGGGCAGCTATAGGACACACCGCTCTCACCAGGGAGCTGTCACTATAATGGGTGGCAGGGCCCCTCTCTCACCTAGTGGCAAAGGGTATCTGAACAGTGTCCTTCGAGTGGAGTGAACTATAGTCCTATGGGGAGGCGGGTGACTAGCTCCGGGCTGATCCCGCCGGCCGACTCCCGTTTAAGAAATGTTTGTGTTTACACGGTGCTATGATTATTTGCAACTTTTGATGAAATTCAATGTTTGTGGGTACTGCAGGTGACACGTACGTCGTGTCCCTGCCTGCGCGTGCAATCCGCCGCTGACCCTCTCCCGGCATTCCCCCCCCCCTTTGAACTGAACCTTAATGGATACAAAATGGTTACAGCGTCATGTTTCAAGCGTAATAGCCTACCATATAGTCTGCCGTTCCTATATAATTGAGAGCACGACTGGAACAGGGGATACATGGTTAGCCAGGTTGAATGGATATCTTTTTTGAGGGGTGGTGGGGGGAGGGAGAGGAGATTCACCGTCCGGGCCGTAGCGAAAGCATTATAGCAAATTGCCGACTTCAGTCTGAGTGAACTTAAAATATTAACTTTGAGGTCACCCTATGTGCAAAAATCGTGCCCACTGGCAGCCATTTCTTTTTGATTGGGGAGGGGGCGTGGTTCTCCTCCCCACCACCACTACAACCATCCCATCACAACCATCCCCACTACAGCCATCCCCACTACAATCATCCCCACTACAACCACCCCACCACAACCATCCCCACTACAACCACCCCACCACAACCATCCCCACTACAACCACCCCACCACAACCATCCCCACTACAACCATCCCATCACAACCATCCCCACTACAGCCACCCCACCACAACCTCTATACAAGCTTTACCTCCACCTCTCTCCGCGTGGCACATACATATTATTGATGATGTATAAATTGAAAATAGGGAAATCCCAATAAAGGCAATTGGGATGAAGCATTACCTTTGAAGAGGTTTAATGTAACGGAAACAAGTCAGTGAAAAGACCGATGAACCTGATTTGCGATTAATTTTGATTCATCGTAATAATTGTAAATGCTTAACGGATTACACTATTTTATCTTTTAACATCTTGTAGAATTGGAGCATCAATGCGCCTCCTACGCATGTCGTATGTTAAATTAACAGCCCCGATTAATAATGTAACATTCCATCATCGGACTTTCAAACTGAGCTAATAATAGGCCTAACACAATGCCCGCAACACAACTCGGTTATTACAATGTGTCATGGCTTTGGCTGCCAGCTTCTGTTTCCCAGGCTTTGTCACTAGTACCCTCTGTTAATTAAGCCAATGATCTCGGAAATACCGGTAATCGGTCAGCTTCGAGAAGAAAAAGTGACACCGAGACTGATCGATTGGAGTTTGTTTAACCTTACAGAACAAGGTTACAATATTACATGACGGTACATTTTGTACAGCACACCTCATTATTTTTGTCGTAGACAGGTATGTTACCTCTTTTTACGTTTCTGCAGCCGTAAGATAACACTGAGCATAATCCACGCCCTGTTCTAACGACCGGATATGTCAATATCTAAAATTAATGAACCAGGCCTACTACGTTAACCAGTAATTATTTCGAAACGTTTTGGTCTGCTGTGAAATTGAAAAGGCCTTGTTGGCTGATTTTTGTTTTATTTATTTGGGAATATAGCTCGCCCGATGATCTCCTGGCAGTTCAGGGTTAGGAAGCCTCATCGGCTCATAAAGAAACCCTGTCTGCCATGTGCTTTGATCGTGGATGAACACCAGTTCAAGACCTCTTTTTGACCAGTGTCCAAAAAATGAGGCAGGCATCATGTACCCATCCACTGACTTGCGATCCTGCTCCTGGGACTGCTATTTAATGTCCCCATCCGACAGCTAGACGTCAGTGTACCTTGATCAAGTTAGACCACTTTCTCAAAGACCCAAGGGAAATGAGATCAACCTATATACATCACCAGTGCACTGCACTGCTGTTCTGAGTGAAGCTATTGCAACACCAATGAAACCAACCCAACGAAAACATGTAACCGAAACACTAATCACCAAGGAAGACAGTGCCGCACTCATCACCACTGCAAAGCAGCTGTGCTAAACAAGTCGTGCCACGGGGATCTAAACGTCAACCTCTTAGCTAAGAATCGGACACTCAAACCGCTAGGTCACACGCTCACCTCAAGTAAACCATCAAGTTGTTCACCACTGAATTCACATTGCAAGTATACACTATTATTTGAGGTATAGTTTGCATGCTCACATGATTTATATACAGTTATTCACTTTGAATGCAGATTATCATGTTCTCCGATCTAAGCATAGGTCCAGATGCAGAATACACGAACTGCAAAATCATAAAATGGGGACAACGATATGTCTTGTAGGAATGGGGGAATCATAAAATAATGTACACCTACATGATATGTAGTCTCAGGCTGCCAGGATACACATATTTCTCCAACGTAGTTTACTCTTCGATCGAGTGCCGGCAGAGCTAGGGGTGACTGTTGACGGGATGGTGTCTGCATGTGTCATAGCCGCTTGTCGGTCTTTGAGTTTTGGCTAGTAGTATATACTGCATCTGTGGGTATGTGGGTGGCCTGCACCGGTTAATCATGGCGGGGATGACCGCCAACATGGGCTACATATTAGGTGACCGCAATGATCTCCGATTTCCAACTACGATTGGGGCTGGGAAATAGTTCAGTTGGTCCGATGGTGCAGAGGCATATGCTGAAAGTCTGAAACCCTGTAACTCCAAAAGTATAGCTTAAGTACATGCATGCGAGCGAGTACAAAGAACCCTATTGTTTTTGGTGGATGTCCGGGTCATTTAAAGTCAACGGTAGTAACGATTTAAAAAGTTGTAAACAAACTACAATTTACAACTTCGGTAATTCAAGCACCATATTGCTTTTAATTGTCTCTGACTATCATATAAACATGTTAACTCAAAATACAGCTATCAAATATCATAAATGGTATGTTGGTCCACATTAGTCCTTTGTTTTGGTGGAGGTCAGAGGTAATTTGAGGTCAAAAATTTCAAAACCTTGTAAACATGGTCAACTAAAACAGTAAAACTTGGTGAAACTTTATACTAGTAGGAAGATAATGGTCCAAACTTAGCCTCTTGAGAACATCACTGAATTGCTTTTGCTGTTAAAACTTTTTGTCAGGTGTGGTATATATACTTGGTCTGTTTACATGGTTTCTTGTAGTCTGGGTTCCTTATGTTTTGAGGTCTTTTTGTGAGGACACCCGCTTGTCCTTCCTGACAGTTTTCTGTGCCACATAGATCTAGATCAATATTATGAACGTTAATGAGGGACACAAGATTTAACATAAACATTCTTAAAATGTCGCAACCGCATACATGTGCGTTTAGTATCATACTTGTTGTGGTTGTGTCAAGGTACAACATATCAAGTTGGGTTACAGCGGCTTTTCAATCTCTGCTGTACTAATGAGTGGGCCATTCGTGGAGGCATTCAAGAGGTATATCTAACCTGTTCGCTGATGAAAGGTGTTCAGGCTCCAATTTTTCAGGAAAGCTGTCGTCTAGCCTGCTGTAAGACATTAAAAGGGAATGTTCCCGAAATGGGCCTAAATATGAATTTGCTGAAAATTGCTGATAAGTGATAACCAGATATCCTGAATACCAGTATATATTTTCTGGTTTGTTCTACAGTAATGACAGCATGTTGTAACTCCAATGCCAACAGCTCAGGAACCTGGTCTTATCAGGATCCTGTATAGCATATATACAGCTGATATGACCTACAGTATAGGCCTACCGTAGTATAGGATATGAATAAGTGCTCCCTTCGTCATTTCGTCAAGTATCGCCCATGCACATAGAAATTTGGCATTGGAACCTCGACGCAGTAAATTTGCATTCTCGTTTTAATTTTCCATCGCAGTCTGAATCCAATCTCGATCATCTCTGCAATGGAGAGGAGGCATTGCAGCTCGCATCGTCTGGTCCTGCTGCTGGCAACGACCGTGGTGGGAACGTCCCTTATGTTTGATAGCGGCGAACAATTTGGAAGGGGTCCTTCATTGACTTCTACATGCAGTGACATGAAAGCCGGACATGTCGATTGCAGCCATCGAGGGTTAACTCGGGTCCCTACGAACATTCCAAAGAGTGTCCGGTTCTTAGATCTTAGTCACAACAGGTTAAGCACCGTAGCCATAGATGCCTTCGATGGCCTTACAAAATTAGAGAGACTCGACCTCAGTTATAACACAATCTCGCGAAAATCAATTGTCATGGATTTGTTCAAAGACCTAGGTAATTTACAAGAGTTGTACTTAAATTACAACCAAGTGAACAGTTATCAGGAGAACACCTTCTCGAACCTGGGAAAACTTCGGGTGTTGGATCTGTCAGACATGAACAACGGTATTCCAAAGCAAATGCAGGCCGCGACATTTGAGCCCTTGAAGTCTTTGGTCGATCTAAGGATGAACAACGATCGTCTGCATTCCTTCAAGTTCCTCCAGGGCGGCACCTTACACAACCTCCGGAGGTTGGAGTTGGCGAGAAACGATATACCAAACATAGCAAAGGAAGACTTTTCGTACCTCAATGGCACAAGCATCGATAACCTAGACCTATCACAAAATCAGTTAGGTCAGATCGATCCTGCCTGCTTTCGGGGTATCGGTTTGCTGAATTTTCTCAACCTTGAACAATCCCTGCAAGACGAGTCTGTCATACCTCAGGTCGGCGCTGCTCTGCAAGGCGTCCATGTCACCAATCTTACCCTCGCTCTAGTCGGTCTATCGAACCTCAGTGCGGACACCTTTAAATCTTTCGAGGGGGTTACTCTAAAGGCCTTAGACCTGTCCCTGAATAACGTCAGCAAGGTTGAGGATGCTCCCTTCAGGTACCTTAATGAGCTCACCTCTCTTAACTTGTACAAGAACGACATTTCTCTGGTCGGTCCGCATGGCTTTGACAACCTTGCAAATCTCAAGACCCTCAACCTCGCTAATAATTCCTTGACGGTTCTCAATCAAACCTCTTTTCAGAGTTTGAAAATGTCGGTGCTCGAGACAATGCACCTGGAGTTAAACGCCATTGAAACGATCGAGTCTGGAGCTTTTGACGGATTAGGCCAGCTGATGTTCCTGAAACTGTCCATGAACAAAATTAAACAAGAGTTAGCTGGGCCGGAGTTCAAAGGGATGCCTAAACTGGAGTATCTGGATCTTGCCCTAAACACACAGATTTCTTTAGGGGACGATGCTTTCGAAAGTATCACAGCGCTGAGAAAATTGTATTTGAACGTTATTGGACTGAAGACAATGACAGCTGGAAAATCCCCCTTCAGACACCTTGTTGCTTTGCAGACCTTGGACCTCAGTAACAACTCACTGAGCAGCATCCTTTCTCCTGAAGTCTTCAAAAGTCTCTCTAATCTTCAAGTTTTGTATCTTCAACACAATAACCTGTATCACTTGTGGGAAGATCCTGCGAAACCAAGCGTGCCGTTTTTGGAGGACTTAACTTCTTTGCAGAAAGCCGACTTGTCTTACAACGGATTCCATTTGATACCCGATGGGACTTTTAAGAGTACTCCCAAATTACAGACCCTCCTCTTAGCTCATAACCTGATAGGAAACTTCTCGTCTTCATCTTTTGAAGGGTTGTCATCCTTGGTAAAGCTCGAGCTGCAGTACAATAACCTGAATGTCCTCCACGAGTCCGACTTCCGTCCGTTCCTGGACAGCCTTCAATCGTTGAGCGTCAGCGGCAACCCCTGGATGTGCAATTGCGAGTTGGAGTGGTTCCGTAAGTGGATCAACGACACGGACGTCGCAATCACCGATCTCGGTAAGACGTTCTGTACCGACCCCCGGGGAATGTTGCTGCTCGAATACTGGCCAAGCCCCTACGACTGCGACGGTTTTCTGCGGCCGATGTACTACTACATCATCGGCGGAACGTCTGGGTTTATACTCGCTATCATCTTGGTCCTGTGGTGCTGTCGATGGCGTATTCGATATTGCTTGTTGAGGGGTAGAGCGAGACGGCGCTACACTCAACTACCGTCGGGAAAGGACACTGGACATGAATTTGATGCCTTCATCTCTTATAGCAGTAATGATGCTGATTGGGTGAAGAACGTCCTAATACCAGAACTGACAAACAGGGAGGATGGCCATGAACATTTCCGGATCAACGACCACGACGACAGCTTCATCCCTGGCGATTCTATCTTGAACAACATCGAGGTGGCTGTCGACCGCAGCCGAAAAACGCTCTGCATCCTCTCGAGGAATTTTCTTGGCAGCGAGTGGTGTCGCCACGAACACGAAGTGGCAATGTTCAGGCACTTGGGCGATAAGAAGTGCCTGATCGTGATACGCTTGGATGACGTCACTGACCAAGAGGTGAAACAGCATGACCGGATTCACCAGGTGATGCGACAGGACACTTATCTCGACTGGCCGGGCGACGAAACCTCGACGGTGCAGAAGAACGTGTTCTGGGAGAGGTTGAGAGCAGCAATAGCGAAGATTGAGGAGCAGCAATGCAGCTGTTGTTGTTGTTAAATTGTTAATCAGAAAACGTAGGTACAGGTTTAGTTCATGCATACATTGGATTTAATTATTCATGAAATAGGGGGAGAATGGGGGCCACGAAAGGCACTTTAAGTTGACTTTATTTATATTTGAGATATATATATATATATAGTTACCCATAATGATATGGCAAAACGTAAAAATCTTCAAATGTCATTATTTTCGAAAGGAAAGCTTGCCTTTCTTCATCTTCTTCTATTTAAAAAAAAATTGTATCTGGTTTATTACTGTGTAGTTTCCACGCTGTGTACGAGACTAAACTGACAAATTATAAAACCGACCCACTGGCAATAATTAAGAAAATTTTGAATTAACCTGCTATTAAATTGTGGTGTAACGTAGTTATACCGACTATTCATCAACTTGCTCTGGCTACCAAAACGTGATGGATCTTGATCAGGAGGGTCAAGAGGTCACACAGTAGAGGCTGAAAATTAGCACTGACTGAAAATGATAAAAAAAACAGCCTTTCGATAAGAAATCTGTAATCACGTTACACCGTGTATAGGAATGAGATTTGAGGATTTGTAGCCAACAGAGCTTCAGTCAAGGCGTTGTGTCTGCAACCCATGTCCACCAAACTTGGTCACATATATCCGGAGGTCAAAGTGAGTTTGGCAAATCAAGAAGTCATTAAATCCATATTACTTCACCCACAGGTATTCGTCCAATGTAGATCAGAGTTGGTCATAATCAACAATCGATAGGACTTGCATGTAAGGTATGTGTTCATGAATACTACTTCAGGTCATTTGAGGGGTCATTAGAACCTAACACACAAATAAAAAGATCCCTCAAAATGCCACTGCTACAATTTTGTCTAATTGTTAATTAGTGTAAGTGCAAACAGTCATGCAATATGAAGCCTTTGGAACAGTTGCATTCTATACATTGACAAGGAGCATCACAGCCTACTATCACTTTATTTCTGCTCTTTTTGGGGGCGACTTCATGCACGGGAAGAGAATGAAAATCCTGCATTTGACCTACTGTACAACTGCCTCTCTAAGGACAAAAGATAACTAGGTTATCATCAATCATACGTTAAATATTCATTCATTTGAAGGGGATAAAGTGTTGTGCTTCTGTATCTTCAATTGCCCCGAATTTCACACATACCATAACGCTCTCGCTGATACAAAGGTACCGTCATTAATGTTTAATAATAGGCTAAATATATACATAGCCTCTCTTGTAAAATCTTCCTGCCCATATAAAACAAGTTTCATACATCAATACTGTTTTTTCCCTTTACATAACTTAAAAGAATTAACAAACCTAACTTTACACTATCTGGAGCAATTCTTTTGAGTCACATACTCCTCAATTAGCTACATGGGCAGATTTTGATTGTGTTTGTAAAACCACTGACTTGACTTGAATAAACCTGCTCAAAACTGAAACTAACCATTGCCTTCATATTTTTTTGGTTATAATTTTAAAAATTGTCATTTATATTTTTGGAGCAGTTGATATCGACTGGAATAAACTGAACTGAAAAAGCTAGCTATATCTTTGATGAATATAAACGTTTGTTCCAATTCTTTCCAAGTTGAATATATTTTCTAGTGATGCAAAAAAATGATTGGAGGGTCTAATTTTCTCGAACAGAGTCACACGCTACGCAACACGTGGCGCTAGGCTCGCCTCGGGGATGGGAAATGCGGATCAGTTTGGCACAATGCCGTGCCATGGCCGCCGCAGACCGCCAGGGTTAGAGGCCAGGTTATTTCTTGGGTGGCCTTTTCGTTAGATGGCAGAAACGGATGTATAGTATGTTGGGTTGTGGGTAACAATTTAACCTACGTAACTAATTCATTAATTTTTTTTTCTAGTTGTATTTTCTTTCTCCTTGCCTTGCCACCCAGCTGCTACTGTTTTTTTTATACTAAACCATTTAAGTCGTATTGGACTGCTTTACAATTACAGTTTATGTTGAGGGGGTAGTCTCGTGGGATTTGATCAGCCACGGCTAAATCGGGTCGCCCTCTGAACATCAGAAGTAGAAATAAAAACCACCCCCGCCGTTCGTTCGTTATGTTCACCGCTGCATGTTCCCTGGAATAAGGAGAGAGGAGAGTGCAAAAGAAAAGGGGGAAACTGCCTTCCAGGAAAAACTAATTATTTATAGGATCAGTTGTTATGAATGGTTAGAAACTGAAGGCTGTTGTCATCCAAGTATTCGTTTTCATTCTATCGCCAAACTCTTTCGTTATTTATTTATCTCCGTGACGTTTTTCAAAAGAAAATTGCCTATATTGGACATTTCCAACCATGGCACACGATGAAATTTTGTCATATTTACTGGAAAACCAAAGGAAGTTTTAATCTTTTGCATTTCCTTGATTGAAGTGAAAGATACCCCGGCCCAGCCATTGAAAATAGTTTCGATCCATTTGAAACATCGTTAACAATTTTGGATAGTTTCTCATGTTAAAAAGTTGAGAAGAAACAACTCGCACTGCAGAGAGCAAATTTAAAAAAATTATAATTTATTTTCCATAGGACAGCGCTACTGTACTTTGATGACAAAGGTTGGTTACACCCCATAGCAATTTCAATTGTTCTTCGCAAAAGAAGTGTGTATCGTAGGTATAACCAAATACATTACTTATTGATGATAACACTTTTCAACTCTTCACAGTCATAATAGTAGTAATACATGCATATTTAATAGCAATGTTTGGTAAGACCTAAATCCCTGATAATTTGCCATACATGATCCAATTATATACAGGCCCATGGTAATGGGAAAGAAAAACCTATCCTATAATTTGAAAAAAGTAATTAATCAACTCCAGGTACTGGACAAAACCTGGAGACTGATGCAGCATATACCAGCTACTACTGTCTAAATAACACACCTCTCATCTTTCTCACTCCCTACCTCCCCACATTCTGAATAATTTTGTTGTCGTACTGCAAATAAAACAGTTTTCTATGCTTTACTCATGTTGAAATGATCTGTTGCTTGCTGCATGATTAAACCTTTCACTGCTACGCATGTAAACAAAATTCTACAAACTTAGATCCGCATGCCAAATGAAAGCTAAAAGAATTGGCTCATGTAAAACTATAGAGCTATTTCATAACATAACTATATGGGTAGATCAAAATGACTAGTAGTGACTCAGGATGGCCTCTATGTATGCCCAACTGTAAAAAGTGCAATATTTCCATCGATTTTAAGGACTTGTATGACACACAAAATAGGCCTAACATTGATGCTGCAACCATTAGATCTAGGCATATCGTTACTGTGTTAGGCTAATATTGATATATCCTATGCTGGATGTCCAGCCTATAGCCCTATAAATTGGTTTCATACACGTCATAGGGTGTCGGCAGTGAAAGGGGTTTAAGGATGTAATCGTGAGAATAAATTCTCGATTTTGTGCTTAGCTTCATCCATCATCATGTGCCATGTCCAAGGAACTTTGTTCCTTCCTCTAGACTCTGCTCACTGTCCTCACCCCCGGTGTCCTTGTCGAAGAGGTTGAAGATGACGGGGAGTCTGGCCAGGTGGGGGTTGTCCTCCTGTAGTTTCTTTATCCAGAGGCTGAGTCTCTCTTGGCTCCCCTTGCTGGACATGCACATGGCATAGACCGGCCCTTCTAACTGCTCCTGGGGATTCCGCTTCCTCATTGAAAAGTCGTCTTCAAACTCTTCTTCTTCTTCTCTCGCTGGAAGACAGACAAAAATATTGGGAGGGGGAAGTGCACCTTTGGTTTTATGTGGCTTCGGGTACTGGGGGGGCCCCAACTTTAGAAATACTACTACTTAATAAAAAGGCAATGTTCTGGAACTAAATAACTGTAAAAACTAAGTATACGATCATTTGGTCCCTGGAAGTGCACATCCTTTTGTATTTCTTCCAGAATAATAGGGCCTTTATTTTCCTTCGATATGACCAGTATTTTTATTGTAATATCTGTTGTAAGCATTCGTTGGTTGCTGTCATAACTTACAATAATATACAAATAACAATTTTAAATTACTGTATTTACTGGTGTAAATATGGATAAAAAGAATTAAAAAGTTGTTGATCACGTATATTTGAGATTATTCACTTCTAGTTTCAATTATTACATTTTCTGGCAAACAAAAGAGTTAATTCAGTGAAGAATTTTCCAAGAACAACCTCACCATTTACGACATTAAAGGAAACATTTTGATTTTTTCAATGCAATTTTGCAGGTTCAATGCTTGAGGGTGGGAGGGAGGTCTGTAATAGAAGAGTTATTTAGTGTTTGTATTATTTGAAATGAGTGAAATTATGGGACGCGATATCGAGACGAAGTGAATATTGTAATCGTTCGGAAGTTGTTCAGATGTCCCTTTACCAACATCCTCGACTAAACTGAATCACAAATACAGGAAGACGAGAGTACAACATCATTTGTACTTCTTTATTGCCAACTCAATACGCTGCCCGCAAGGGAAGTTAATAGTCGGCAACTTTCTCGTGAACAAAATTTCACTGTGTTTCAGAGTGCTCATTGCAAAGATGACAACTGTGGCCCTCCTATACAGCTCCATGTTGTCAAAACTAGGAAGGCTAACTGGCTTTTAGGAACGATTTCTATGTGGGGCTCCACAATCAGTTGGTTAGGCCTCATTTAGAGTGTACGCTTACGCACACAGGTTTGCAATCCCTATTTTTTAAAGTTATTGGAAAACGTTCGGAGGGACTACTAGGCTTGTGGCTTCTACCAGGGGTACAGTCATATAGTCAAAGGTTGAAGTATCTTAGTCTAACTTATCATGAGCTTTGGACGACTCTGTGGTTAACTACTTTTTTCTTCTTCCTGGTTTTGATAATTTAGATTAAGATATGGCATATACTTTGTAAGAGTTTCAAGTTATGAGAGGTCACTGTTTCAAGCTTCAGAAGGGGCAATGTAGGTTAGATGTTAGGATTAATTTCTTCTCCCAGAGAGTTGTAGATGAGGGGAACTAAGTCTGCCTGATTCGGTTGCAGTGTCTAAAAGTGGGAATGCCTTTTAGAATGCTCTTTATAGGCACTTACTTTTTTTTCAAGGGTGATAGACTTTCATGTCTGTGTGAGTCCTTGAGGTTTGGGTTCTTGGCTTTGAAGGTCTTTTAACAAAGGATTGTTTAAATCGTCAAGCACTATTCGGCTTTCACCGTGTCCTGATTCGACTAAAGTTCCTGCATAAACGGTGCACACCACCGAAGCTAGAAAGTTATACGATATTAACAAAGCTCACAGGCAAATTCTCATTTCCTAAACTTAACTTATTGCTTATCAACTTATTGCCAGTAAACCTGTACCCTAAATCCCCTTATCTGACTAGGGTTGTGGTCTAAACCCTAGTGATTAGGGTTACGATCTAACCCAAGTGATTATCGTTTTTGGGGCGCCCCGTCGTCATAGCGATCCTAACCCCAGGAATTTGTTTCATTATTAAAATCCCAGATGCCCACTCACCCATGTCACCG
>JAODAG010280687.1:0-12756 GCA_027574785.1 Orphnurgus asper | reverse complement strand
GGAGTTATCCTCTACGAACAAACCAATGTACAATGAAAAAGTATCCACTTTTAAGATCCATGTTAAAGAAAAATGGATGTGGGGACACAAATTATTTTTGCCTGAATCTCTTTTCTTTGCATAGAAATAATAAATGTTAAAATCTAGTGGCAGCTCCCTGCTAAAATACTGTAGAAAAAGAACCCACTACAAGCGTATTGATACCACAGCAGCCAGAGATAAATGTAATGAATCAAGGTCATCGTTTACGACCAGTTTCAGCTCTGTGTCGCTGAGCAAACAACGATGGCCTCATGAGCATGAAACCGGAAGTGGGGTTAGAATTTTATTACGGCTCTTTTCTGAGAGAAAGTGCGGTATGGGGTTACAATCCGGCAAGGGACGATAATTTCGTAATGTATTACAAACACGTAGCATTCTAGGGGGGGGAACACAGGCCGTCAATTGCGTTCGAATTTTGCACTATATCACTCGCTAATTGCGAGTCGAATTTGTAATTGCAAGTAGAAAATATAAGGCACTAGCATATTTTAGCGTGTACAATTTTTATAATACATTCTGAAAAATATTTACTGATAACAATCTGTACATTGACCGCAGTGACGCTAAGTACGGAACTCTTAGTATAGCTGAAACTTAAGCACTGGTCAGCATAATTGAAACGACTTTTTTCAAGTTCAAGACTCGCTGCTCCGACGACTAGTCAACGTTGACTTTACTGTGTGAAAATTTGCGAAGATTAAGAACAGCGACCATACACAGTGCCCGTCAACAAGGCGTAGTGCAAGTTACACTCAATGTTAATTTATCTACCTGCGGCATGAACGAAATACGAGCGGGCGACTCGGTCACGCAATTACGGGGATCAGTAAAATTTCAGTAAAAATGGCGGAATCGAATGGAAAGAATCGAACCCTTACATCATTCAATAATAATGAGATTCGAGGCCTGGCTGTTTGTTTATCAGAACATTGCAATGTACGAAGTAGACTAGTTATAATAGGCTACTGTATAACATAACAAGCTAACTTTACAGTGTTGTAGTTGACGATTAAAATTACAAATTGGTAAAAGCAATGTCGGAAGATTGTCGACATTTTTGCCGATCCGTGTTTTGCCGATATTCTCAACTATCGGTACCAGTGTTCGATTTTCTAAAAAAAATTGTATAGCAATAACTGCTATGCAATTTTTTTGCATAGCAGTTTGAACATTTTGCATAGCAGTTTTGTAACTGTACACTATCTAAGCGGAGTGTACCATGCGGGTTGGCGCGCAGCGTAAAAGAAACATTTTGGCTAAAAAATAACCCCTAGATTGCAGGAAAAGATATTTCCCGCTTATATTAAGTGGGAGCCGGGCGATTTTTACCCCCACATTGGCGCCTTGTTCGTGCGATAGTATTCTGACAATTTCTGTATTTAGTGCTTGCAAAAACAATGAATGATGATTGGGTTACCTTTTATATATCAACTTCATTGACTAGCTGCGGCAGGGTTTGGCATCTTTTTTTAATGATGACGAACTACGATTGTACAACAGGCCTCGACATAAATTTTTAAAGCAAGTCGCCACTTGGCGAGTATGACTAAAAATATGTAAAATTTACTCGCCAATTTCTAAAGCCTTTTAAGCTGTTATGCAATGGCAACAACAGACAAATGTATCTATACCCACATTAGGCCTAACTGCTATTGCTAGTAATACAGTATAATGTTAGCCTAGGCTTCAGATAACGTTAGGCAATTTAATAAAATAATGTTGGGCCAATATTGCCAATATCGGTTGTGACCGTGGGGGGGTGGTGACGTTTTCAAGTCGTGAACCCCAAAGGCCCAAACACTATAGCCGCAGCTTTAACTTTTTACCACATAAAATGTATTTCATTCTGTGCATAAACTAGTATAAATAAGTAACTTTTAGTCATACTACTTCCTGTAGCATTCTGTAAAATTATTTATAGGTAATTAAAACTTATTATTATAAACTAAACTCTGTGCTAATCTATAAGAAAGATTCCAAGCATAATTGTGCGGCAAGTGTTGCATCATTATTACGTAACAAATCGTTTAAAGTAATTAGCTGAATTATGTTAAAGCCCCGCCCGCCTACATGAAATGGACTCTTCAATTTTTTATTTCGGGGTTTTGAATGTATTTCGTAAAGGCACGGCAACAGGGAGTAGGCTTAAATCCTGTATTTTAGTGAAGCGTAGGATCAAAGTAGGATCCAAAGTAATCTTGCAATTAGGAGCGGAAGCTATATGGTAAATAAGGACATTTCGCATAGGCCAAACGTGCCAGTAAGTTCCAGTAACATGTGTACAGGCATACCCATATGCACCCACATTGTTGTCAACTACGACACTCGTAGCCTGTTACTGTACATTATACAGTTAGCCTATATAACTCGTCTACACCGTACATTGCAATGTCCAGTTCTGATTAACAAACAGCTGATGATTGGTTATTGTTTTTCTCTATTACATCCAAAATAATATCACACCGCCACGTGTGCCGAAAATGGCCATTGTACAGTATGTGTTTTCTCCTGCTATAATGCCACGTGTCAGCAATACATTCCAAGCTGGGAATTCCGGCCCGTTAAGCTTGATTCATATCAAAATAGTGCTTATGTACAGGAGAAAGCTAATAAAATAGTTACAAGAAAACAGTACATACAGTATATATATCCTACAGTGAGTGATATTGCACTGCATGCCTACAGTGTAGAATACAGTAGTGCTGCAGCACTATTTTGTCCGCACCTGTGTGTTCGGTTGCGTAAGTTGCGATTGTTGATTTAAAAATAGGCTAGACCAAGTATTTATTAGTTAACAATATTACAATAATGAACGTAAGGGATTAAAATGAAAATAAAAAATATGATGAGTTTGAGTCACTAAGCCACTCGCCAACATGGCGACTATAGTGCACTGACGTGTTGGCGAGCGTGTATTTCAAGGCCTGTTGTACGAACAAACTGCCTAGCAGGAAAAATAAATATCGGTTCATCGTGTGAACGTTTACGCACTCCTGTGTTCGGGTGTTCTTTTTTCTCACAGCTACGTGGTGCATTCTCATTACTAATACAACTTAGCGTTGCAGTGTGTGTACGGTAGCGTTAGGTCATACTGGTAGGCTAGCCTACATTGAAGATTTAACTACAAGTACAATATTTCTTTTAGAAAGTTATGTTTCGTGGCTAGATGAATGACAGCGAACAATGCGGTTAGTTGCTGAACTGTACACGTATCTTTTATTAAGATTTTTGCGCTACTTGATAGATTGATATAGTGTATGCCTGCATTTATTTTTGCATCGCCATTGTGAGATGTGTTGCAAAGCCGCCGTTTTGGTTCGCATTTTGCTATACGATACGGGAAATCCAACACTGGCCCTAGCTGATGTCCGAGGGGCAATGCTACCTGGAAGCTCCTGCAGTTTAGATGTGAGCTAAGGTTATGCCTCACCCCCCCACACACGCACGCACACACACACACATGTACTGTACATATACAATAAACAGTTCATGTAACATTCATTGTTAATCACATATAATTTAATCATTTAATGCAATCTTCTTTTGTTTCTGTATTGTTAGTTGAATCTGTTTGTAGATGCTCCCCCAGACCAGGATGAGGAAGAGACCAACACCTCTGATGAAGATGTTCTATTTAAAGACTTAGATGGTGGCCTCAGCTCAGATGAAGAGAGCATTCGCTCTTCCACGTCACATCTGGTAGAGGATGATGAGATCGGTGACATCATCGCTCTGAATGATGATTCAGACAGCGAGGCTGGTAAGAGCAGCGATGACCAAGCAGATGAGGGAGAGGATGGCGGAAACGATGAGATAAAAACCACAGCAGCAATGAATGAAACACTGGGCCAAGAGAAAGTTGACAAGGCTGGTAACAAAGAAGAACCTGCTTCTCAGGACATCAGGAATGTGAGTCAATTCTTTTAAGAAATTTCTGTTCCTCAAGAAATCATAAAAGTGAATGTAGTTTTTTTATGTTTTAATGTTCCTGGTGTTTTCTATCTTGCATTAAATTTTAAGGAGTATATATTTAGATTGGCTAAGCATAGCATTTAGATTTTACTTTAATTTAGGTATAGTCTTATGCATACTTTTTACCTGTTTGATATAGATTTAAGATTTTGTTTAAAACAACATAGCTAAGAACAAATGCAAGGTTGTTAGACCAAATCTACAGTTCTGCATGATTGTTTGTACGCAGGCTGGAAAGAAGAAAGCCGGACGGCGGAGGGTAAGTCAGAGGAAGCGAGAGATGGAGGAAGAGCTGAACAGGCTGAACGAAAAGTTGAAGACCTTAGAAGAGTTTAAGGATATTAATAAAGGTGGAGAAGAGGATAGCAGGAGCGGCAATGAGAAGGTAGTAGATGAATACGAGTTTGACTCATCTGATGAAGAGGTAATGTACAGTAACATATGGCAAACTTGAAGGATTCATTGGTTTTGTCAAATGTTAAAAATTGTTTTCTGTGGTTTTATTCCACTAGCAGTGAGTAAGGTACCGTAGAAAAATTCAAAATTATCCAAAGCCAAGTTAATAGCGTGGCAAGCCATGTAGACTTGTAATATCGAAAAATGGTGTGGACAATTAGTGGCATGGAATGCAAACTTTGAAGAATTATTACTTGGACTTAAACTGTCTTTGATATATATTATATAGTTAGTAAATAATTACCCTTATTATCACTAATTGGCAGCAGTAAATAATTACCCTTATTATCACTAATTGGCAGCATATCTGTAATTAGATTTATTTTGTCATTGCCCTTACCAGGATATCGGTAATGGCACTTTCCTTTTGATACCGTTATTCAACAGGTTATCAGAAAGTACACTAAGTTTTCATATTATAATTGGACAGGATATAAAACATTCTTTACTTTAACTTTATACTTTTAACAATATATCAGAAGTACCTTTTCGGCTTGACATCATATTTTTATTCACAGGATATCAGAAACACCGTTGGCAACATTCCCATGGAGTGGTACAAGGGGTTCGACCATATCGGGTACAATGTTAGAGGGGAAAAAATCATCAAACCTCCCACACGTGACGAGCTGGATGAGTTTCTGAACAAAGTGGACAATCCAGATTATTGGTAAGTCATTGAAGGGAGACATTGTTGACGAGTCCTGAATGCATTCGAGATACAGGTAGCAACATTAACGATTGCCAGGTTGCCCTGGGGCAAGTAGCCAGTTGAGTCAGAAGTTTAGGGTCGACTTCATGTATACAATACAATCTCTGATAAGACTGATATCATATCATAGCACTGACGGTAAGTAAGAGGTGAAAGCCAGCATGGTGATGACGTTGTGTGAACACAAGTTTTGAATCAGATATCCCTACATTTTATGATTTATCTATGCACAAATTTTAAGCCAAGATAGCCTCACACAGAATCCATGGTAAAGCTTACTAACAAGATGATTATCATCGTCGATTAATAAACTACATTAAGTCTAAAAATACAGCATTGGCGAATGAAATGACAAAGCCACATCCAAGTCTATGGGAGTAGTCTCATTGAGTTAATTGTGTGTGAGAGTATGACAAATTCACCCAATAATAGTATGACAAATGCAGTGTATTCACCCAATAATAGTATGACATACTGTATGCAGTATATTCACCAAATAATAGTATGAAAAATGCAGTTTATTCACACAATAATAGTATGACAATGCAGTGTATTCACCCAATAATAGTATGACATTAGGTACCAGCAGTCAAAATTTTAGAAGAAAAGAAACACTATGAAACTGTATTGAGTGGATAGACAACTTGATTACAAAATCATTACAGCAAACTTTTTGTGCGTAGCTCATTCGGTTACATTTTTAATGCAAATTTAATATCTCGCAATATAAAAAAAATCCACTCATACAACAAATATTACAAATAAGGTAATCTGCCATATTTAGGCACCTGTGATATGAAAACCAATGCCCTGAAATGTCTGAAAACCTCATACTACACAGTAAGTGTGGCATATTTCATGGAAATGAAGGCATTGAGATTCCTCATTGTCAGTTCTATTATATGTGACCCATACTATCAAAATCAGGGACATTGCCAAAAAATCACAACATTGGATTGAGATAGTTTTAGTAAGTACAATTTATTAGCTTCAAAATGATACCAAACTTAAGTATGTGGGACATTCCTACATTGAGTTATTTACATTTACAATTCTCTAGTATTCTCACTTTACAGGTGTGTGTTTTGAGAAAAACAGAGTTAAAGATTAGAACTGTGTCCAACAATGAGAAGAATGTATAAAGTGGCCATAGTAACCACATAGTTACCAATGTGAAATTTCATGAACATGGTCCTCTAAGTACCACATTGTAGTTATGGAGAAAAAAAATTGAAGTTTGCTAAAAATAATTTGTAGTTGCCATGGTAACCGTAATTTATTGTTCGAATAAAAGTAGGGCGCCCTTACTTTTGAGTAATTTTGCTGTCCTGATAACATGGTATATTGTACAAGTTAACCAATCGTTACTGTTTTATGTTAACCCACTAAATACCTAGTATTTGATTGTCGCCATGGCAACCTTAATAAAAATATACATATACTGTAGAGCGCCCTCAAAGAATACCTGAAAATAAGTTATTGTATATTGATTGTATTGCTGCCAATGCAACAATAATAATAATGCTATACGCATGCAGGGTGCCCTCTATTGGGATAATTTCGATTGAATCTGATAACGCTTCAATATTGATAGAAGTTAATTACTGTGAAATAACTATTACTGTGAAATTGGTTCCTTTGAACAAACTATTTTAATACTTTGATTATCACCATGGCACCCATAACTAAGAGTAGGATGTCTAGAGAGAGATTAGCTATATTACCAAGCTAACCATCGATTCACTCCTTACAATTAATGTGGCTTAGCAAGTTGTGGACGAGGGCATCTGATGTCCCTTTCATCTTCAGAGCAGAACTCTCTAATGGTATTATGAAGATACCAAAGTCTCTGTTTTATAAAACTGTTCAGTTCCATAAGGACACCTGTTGGAATATCATTTTCAAATAATTGACGGAGGTATAGTTCTGAAGAGCATTCTTCCTGTGCCAAGACTTGCAGTACGGTACATCTGGGGCCTAAATAAAAAAGGACACAAAGCTACCATAAGAAAATTGCAATAGATTAATGTACCATGGCATTAACACAAAACTTGCAGAGATTAAATATTTCATGCCTTGTTAAAGAAGCCCGGGGAGTAGTACCCCTTCCCAAGGGTTCTGCTAAAAAATTGAAAATGGGATATTCATCGACAAATATAAAAATAATAAGTAAAAAAGAAGAAACCTTGGTAAATAATAATATTAATTAAATCAATCATTAAATACATAATTAAGTCAATGGGGAGGAGGAAGAGGGCTGACCTGTGAGTGCAAGGGACTATACCCCGGTGGAAACCCTGCATCTCCCCCTCTTTTAGTTTTATTACTAATATTAGTAACCATGTCAAACATGAAAACAACTACTAGTACTACTAAACTAAGCTGTACCTGTTGTATTAGGCTAATGTAAGAAAAATAAAATAAAGCATTTAATACATTAGTGTACCGAGATTAATCATTTATTAATGCCTCGTTGAAGAGGGAGGGAAAAGTTTCTCCACAAAGTTGAATTAGACGATGGGATACCCATCCACCCCCAAATGAGAATTAAAATAAAATAGCATTTTGGCAGCAAAATAGTCAGTTACCTATACTCCCAAAAAGAAAAACCAAAATTACTATTTTTTTTTAACAAGTGGCATTATACCTCAAACTTGCTGAGAATAATGACTGAAAATTACGAGAGTTACGACATAGCAGCTTAACCGCTATTAATGAATAATGTTAATTGTAATTTGTACGACACTGTTCACTGTTCAGTACTGTACATTATGCTTAACCCATCATTGGCTAGCCTAACACTGATCTATTGCGTTGTTAGTATTACTTTGTCATTAAGCCTAGGCTGCCTAATGTTAGAACTAGGGCCCATTACTGATACAAGTGCAGTACTATTACTTTTGCAATCCTACCAAAGTTAAAGAAAGTGGAAGAATAAAAACTCATACTGAAAATTACTTACGGATTTCAGCAACAGTGCATGCATAGAAATCTGTGAGGTCTGACTGATATCCCCGGTGGTTTGGAACGTCATCTCGCGGGCAAGCCTCGCTAGTGCGGTTGTACAATACAGCCTAGTTATGACATGCACATGTGGGCTGGCTAGGAACGATCAGACTAAACTGCATGGGGATTTTGCGCCATGGCAGCTATAGTTGCAGTGTTTAGGCTCTTCCAAAGAGGATTTAACGGTTGAAATGTTCTACGTTGTGCCAAGGCAAATATACGGCCAATCGGGGCTGTCAGTACGAAAAGTGGCCTTCTTTGAAAGCTTTAAAATGGGATTATTCGGGCCTAAACTTGATTTTATTAGACATTAATAAAGAAAAGACACATGGTTACAATCATTTTCAACCGTTTTTAGGGGGGAAAATGCAACACGTGTAAGCAAGATGAAGCAAGTTTAAGTCCTTTTCACAACAGATATATGTTCATTTCTCCCATTTTTCATGCTGACATGCAGTTTATTCACCCAATAATAGTATGACAAATGCAGTTTATTCACCCAATAATAGTATGACAATTGACAAATGCGGTTTATTCACCCAATAATAGTATTACAAATGCGGTTTATTCACCCAAATATAGTATGACAAATGCAGTTTATTCCTATCCTGCAGCCCAAACAGTGACGAAAATCACCAACTTTGCTATACCACAGAATGACTGACTGTTTGTTGTGTAACAAGTAACCTTTTAACCAATCACAATGCAAGATCTAAATAATGCATAGCAGCTAAATGTTGTTTTAAGGCAAGAAGAAGTTTTGAAGGCCACTGTATGATAGTGCATATAAGGAAGAGGATAAGACAGATTTCAAGTGCTTTGACAGGCTAAATATGCTGTGTCAAGTGAGGTCAAGGGCCTGTTAAAGTGTAGTGTCTATTTATCCTTTGTGTGCTCGCCAAAATGAGCAATCCTTTGGAATTGTGGGCTTAACTGAAGTAAAAAAGTGAGTGGCCAAAGTTGCTTCAAACTGGTTTTTCTTGCAGGCGGACCGTGTTTGACAAGAAGAATGGGGAAGACATCGTGCTGAAGGATGAGGATCTGGATATCATAGAGAGAGTGCAGCGAGGGAGGTACCCTGAGGCCTCCGTAGATCCATACGAGGACTACATAGATTTCTTCACATATGAGAAGATGATTCATCCTCTCACAAGACGGCCCGAGCACAAGAGGAGCTTCATCCCATCGATGAGCGACAAGAGAAAGGTTTGTATCTCGACCAGAGAACTACTGTATGCAAGTTGTATGACTGCCACATTACCAACACAGGTATGGGCAACATTGCATGGAGAATTTTAAAAATTCCTTTTGGCTGGAGAAGATGAAATGAGTTGTCAAGGATGCATGTAGAAATTTTGTCAAAGTAAGAGTTAATAACCAAAAAGGTACAATGAAGTAGGTTTGTATTTCATGCAAGCTCTGCAGTTTTCATATACCTATTCGCAGTCGTATCTGCATGAGCATCAGAACTTCTATGCAATCGGTAACCTGCTTTATCTTTACAGGTCAGTAGGTATCTGTCGGCTATGAAGATGGGATGGATGAAACCCAGCTGGGAGAAGGAGGCCACAAAAGAGGAAGATGAAATCGGCATCTACTACAACATCTGGTCTAGCGATGATAACACGCAGATGGGCAAACGTCACATGGCCCACGTTGCTGCACCCAAAATAAGGTTACCAGGACATGCAGAGTCCTACAGGCCTCCTCCTGAGTACCTCCTGTCCGAGGATGAGGTAGGTGAAGTTCAGTTACCTGAAGAGCATTACTCAGAACTTATTTAGTCAATTGTTAGTCCATAAAATGTACGACATTTGATATACAGACCATTGCATGCCAGTAACCGTTTATAACATTTAAGTGCTCTCAACTCTAAGATTGATATATGTATCCACTTTGAGTTTCTTTGTTTCAATTGTTTCAATGCTCTGGCAAATGTTGGTGAGTCCGTCGTTGTAAAGTGCCATAATATACACCACTCTCTTCATCGGTGTATCTCGCTATCATTCTAACTTTTGGATTTAACTATAAAAATGAAGGGGGGAGAAGAACTTGCAATCTTGAGGTTTCATCAGGCCTTGACATACAGTACACGCTCGCCATTGGTGACTAAAATTTGGCTAATGGCGACCAATAAATGCACTATGGTCGCCATATTGGCGAGTGGCTTATTCATGACTCTTAGTAAGTTTTAGTTTCATTTTAATCCCTTACGTTCATCATTCTCACAAAACCCTGAAATTAGGGTTAGTGTTGGGCCGATATTGCCAATATCGGTTCTATCCGATATTCAAATCACAATATCGGCCGATATCCGATATTGTAAACCGTGTTTGTAAACTGTCATAAATTATCGGATGCATTCAGATCATCATTATTCATCGTTGCCGTCGCCGAAAATATGTGGAATAATTCGTGGGGGGGGGACGTTTTCAAGTCGTGAGTGAATAACTGAGTAGGATCGAACAGTAGGGTCCAAAACAATCTTGCAATTAGGAGCGGGAGTTATGGTAATAAGGACATTATTTCAACCGATAAAAATGCTGTTATCGTTTTGGCACGTAGGCCGGATCTGCCAGTAACATGTGTACATACATACGTCATGCACCCACATTGTTTGTTTGTCCATAGATGCTCTTTAAGGGTAGAGTCGGTCGGAGTCTTGTATCTCATTTTACGATCATAACGATCAGTGTCCGATTTCCCCTGTATCGCATCGCAAAATGCGAACCAAAACGACGACACATCTCACAATTGCATCGCACGAAGTGCGATTCAAAAATAAATGCAGGCATACACGTACATCGATTTATCGATCTATCAAAGTAGCGCCAAAATCTTGATAAAAGATACTACGCGTGTACAATTCAGCAACTAACCGCATTGTTAGCAGTCATCCATCTAGCCACGAAACATAACTTTCTAAAAGAAATATTGTACTTGTAGTTAAATCTTCAATGTGAAGTAGGCTAGCCTACCAGTATGACCTAACACTAAATTGCATAGCCTATACACGCATATTATTAACAGTTCGGTACACACACTGCAACTAGTGTATTAGTAATGCACCACGTTGCTGGGAGAAAAAAGAACACTAACAGGAGTGCGTGAACGTTCACGGGACGAACCGATATTTATTTTTCCTGCTAGGGAGTTTATATAGGGAGCTATACAAGTTACAGGTCTTGACATACACGCTTTCCAACTCGTCATTGGGGACTAAAATTTGGCTAATGGCGACCAAAAAATGCACTTTGGTCGCCATGTTGGCGAGTAGCTTATTCATGACTCAAACTCATCATATTTTTTATTCTCATTTTAATCCCTTACGTTCATTATTGTTAACTAATTAATACTTGGCCTAGCCTATTTTTAAATCAACAATCGCAACTTATGCAACTGAACACACAAGTGCTGACAAAATAGTACTGTAGTACTACTGTATTCTACACTGTAGGCAGGCAGTGCAATGTTACTGTAGGATATACTGTATGTACTGTTTTCTATTTTATTAGCTTTGGCTGTATCCTGTACATAAACATTATTTTAATATGTATCAAGCTTAGCGGGCCGGAATTCCCCCTTCAATGTATTGCAAACACGTGGCATTCTAGCTGGAGAAAACACATACAATGGCTGTTTTCGGCACACGTGGCGGTGTGATATTATTTTGAATGTAATAGAGAAAAACAATAACCAATCATTGGATGTTTGTTTATCAGAACTGGACATTGCAATGTACGAAGTAGACGAGTTATATAGGCTATTGTATAATGTAACAGACTAAGAGTGTCGTAGTTGACAACAATGTGGGTGCCTATGGGTATGCCTGTACACATGTTACTGGAACTTACTGGCAGATTTGGCCTACGCTCCAAAACGATACAGCAGTTTTATCGCGCGAAATGTCCTTATTTACCATAACTTCCCCTCCTAATTGCAAGATTACTTTGGACCCTACTTTGATCCTACTCTTCTTCACGCTTCAGTAAAATACAGGATTTAAGCCTACTCCCTGTTGCCGTGCCTTTACGGAATAGATTCAAAACCCAGAAATAAAAAATTGAAGAGTCCATTTCATGTAGGCGGGACTTGAACATTATTCAGCTAATTACTTGAAACGATTTGTTACATAAAAATGTAACAACACTTGCCGCACCAATTATGCTTGAAATCTTTGCTGAAGATTAGGAAAGAGTTGTAGTTTATTTATCAGGAATAGTAAGTTTGAAATACCTAGAAATAATTTTACAGAATGCAAACGCTACAGGGACTACATTAGGGCTGGCTACCTTCCCCTTAGAGCGAAGCAGCAAAATCAGAGATTAGCCATGTTGGTTAAATACTCAATGCAACATGCATGCACTTGTCTACATCCTTCTCTAACAGTTTCTCCTAGAAAAACAAGTCTCATATTCCTGATAAATACAAATGATTATGGTAAAACAGTAAATTCCTTGGGTAATAACCAGGGGAAAACACAGAATGTTATCTTTCCTCTCTTGAGCAACACTCCTATACTCTTCAGTATAAATACACAGTAACAGTACTACAGTAGTGAGCACAAG
>JAODAG010280576.1:0-12760 GCA_027574785.1 Orphnurgus asper | reverse complement strand
CAAAAAAAAGAATGCCCATGGGCCAAGTGTGCTTACTTTATAAACACATTACACAACCTATTGACTTTTAATTGAATGGCATGCAGAAACTATGCATGCTACAAAGAGGAGGCATATGATATATTTCTATCTCTCTCTCTCTCTCTCTGTGGCCATTTTATAGCTCTTCCCCGCGAAACTGTATCTGCGGGCACGCATATGCATCGTCTCTCGGCCTGCCTCGTATTGCACCGTACCTCGTCCGATACGACACGGTCGCATCACAGCTTGTTGCTAACGATGTCGGTAATTGAAGCATACGCGCGAGGATGTAGTGTTGCAGATTGCGGCTGGTCTTTTCCTGGTGGTTTTTTGTTTAAAGGAAAAGAAAAGAAAAAAAAAAACACTTATCATCATATATGTTCTATCCTCGACTTCCTGTTGTACCTCGCAGCGATAACACGCTCGTTGGTACACAACACCGGCCATTTCCCCCTTTGCAACGTCAGCCAGCGACCGTCTGCGGAAACGATAACACGCGGCTACTAGGGGTCGGTCACATAATTCGTGCCGCGTTATTCAACCGGGCGCTTGTATATCATCGTCAGCGAGGCGTCAGGAGAGGTGAATTTAAGCTTAACAGATATCGGGGTGAGATTGACCCCCCCAACCCCCCTCCCCCCTCTGAAAGGTCGTCACGAGGAAACCATACTGCTAGATTCCTAGAAATTCCCTCCGGGCGGCGTTTAATGTGAGTACAGTTTTTTATTTTATACAGCGTTGTCTGCAGGACACACTTATCTCTTTCTACACAGTTTGTAACTGCCGCTGGGTTTTGTTTTTTTCAAAACTGTGAAATTAGGAAGACCATTGGAACACATGAATGAGCGAGTCGCCTCCTCCTCCATTGCTGCTTTCGTAAAAGAAACGGCATTTCCTGTTCTGGAAAGGTGAACCGAAACTCGCTGATTGTAGGTAGATATATTACATGCATACTTACTACATAGATGTATACTTGGCATTCGATCGTCATCACCACGCGAGTTTCTAAAGTCTCATGCGGACTTTGCGAGTCGGAGAGTTGGCATGTCCATACGAGGTTGAAACACAAATAATCCGTGGCCGGGGGGGGGGGCAGTTGAGTTTGGGTATCAATTAAAAATCTGAATTCTTTTCAAAGAGTCCGGAATGTCCGATTTCTTTGTTTGACATTGCCAAATATTTGGGGATTAGCATTCAAGAATGGTTTCTTGTAAGTTCTTTGACTTGATTAGCGGTGTAAGCTGTAGCTACGTAGAGAATCAGTGATTATTTAATCTCGATCCGAAAGGCAGAGTAACATTTTACAATCTGCTGCAAATTATTAACATGCCTTACTGTTATCTGTATAGCTAGAGAGAATCCGCATTGATTATGATGGTTTCACCGAGTCTTGATCCAAAAAGCAGAGAAACATTTTACTTTCTGCTAACATGCCTTACTATACTATCGGTATAGGCTGTGTATTGCTAGAGAGAATCCGCATTCATTATGGTTTTCGCCGAATCTCGGATCTAAGAGTCAGAGAAACATTTTACAATCTGCCTACATTCCTTACTATTATCGGTATAGCTAGGAAGAATCCACATTGATTATTAAATAGTTTCAACCAAATCCTCGACTCAAAAAGCCTCTTTGTTTTTTCAACTGTATGCATATGATGCCCAAGTCTCTGGTACCTACTACATAACCCATCCCACTCCTGATTGGTTCAATAATGAAAATAACAAATATACATAACTTATATGGCTTATATTGCGCAACCTTTCCCCTCAAAGAGTCAAATGACATGCCCACCTTTTGTTGCCATGGATATTGGTCTATATCCTATGGGCCACCACAATCCCCCCCTTATAGTTAGTTTATACTTAGTGGTGGTGTTAGCTGTAATTTGAAGCAAGAACAGTTTTCCAAAGAGTGGGGCAGTGAGTGGGGTGAAGAAAAGTGTGATTATTTATCTTTACATTGACTGTAAGGTATGTAACATTGTCTGCTACTCTGCTGCATCCTGGTAAAATTTATTACCAAGGGGGCTAGTGTCAAGGGGGGGGGGGGTTTTATACACCCACTCACTCGTTCAAGGTTTAGGTTTCTGCCATGTTACAGTTTAGGTAGAATGGGGGTGGGGGGAAAGAAACAAAAGGAATTGTTATTAGGCCCAGCTTCATACATATAAATTCCTTTATTCCTTTCTTTGGTAGTACTGGTAGTAGTAGTAGTAGTAAGTAGTAGGATAGGCTGGTAAGTCTATTATTATTGCATCTCCAAAGCAGCTGTTGGTAGTATAGCAGCTTCTCCTGAGTGATTTATTATGTACATTCCTGGAACCAGGGGGAGAGGAGATGATCTCTATTCTATACTGTGCAGCAAAGGGTGGGTGGCTGGCTGTTGCAGGCAATATTTATGGGTTGTATGTGTTGTGCCATATCCCATATCAACCAATCTTTGGAGCAGCAGTTTGAAGATTTAAGAAGCCATCTGGTTTTGAAGTGTGTATATTATAGCCTCTATATATATATATATATATATATGTGTGTGTGTAGTGAGTGGTGTTAGTGATGTTAAATCTTAGGGAAGTTATGAAGAAGGGGAAGTTTGTATTTGCTACAGTTGGTCAGACAGAGCAGTGATTCATTGATTAGCCTCCATTTATTTAGCATCGACCCAATCACATATCATTAAACTAGAAGTACAACCACTCCTCGGTGTTACATCGTTTCCACCCCCAATAAAATCCTTCCCTTCTACCTTGCCCCCTATCCTCCCTGCCACCTTACCTATGTCATTCCTATAGTGGTATGTTTTAATGGGTCTCATTCCTAGTAGTGTGTTTATTGTGGCATAGAAGTGTAGTTATACAACAACAACTACAACAAAATGACAAAAGAGGAGCCTATTTTGTAGTTTGGTTTCAAAACACAGCATTTTGTTGTGATGTTTGTTGTCACGCCAACCTCCCGAAATGTGTAAACCTGGAATAATTCACACAAAAGTCCTCTGAGCCCTGGTCAACTGTAGTGTACTTTCATAATTATACTATGCAAGGTGCATAAATATTTCACTTACTCTTTACTTTTGCTGGGATATATCTGAGGTAAATTTGATCCAAAAGAAGGTTATTGCAAGAGATTACATTTGTGAATCCTGCAAACTCGGTAGGCGGAGCAGATTTATACGTTACAGGACGAAGGAGTTGTCGCGAAAAATGCCGCTCATTCGGAGAACTCTTTCGTTTCGCAAACGTGGCGAGACTTAACCACCGGGCATCGCCGGATCTAATTCCAGCTCCACGGCTTGTTTACCGGTATTTAAAGATGCTTGTAAATGTGAGATTGGGGTGCACCGCCGTGAGACGACACCTCCAGCCGTGAATCCCTCGGTGGTGCCGCGAGAGGACGGTAGGTACGATGTTGCGAGTCAGTTTGGGGTTCACCTGTCCACGAGAGCCGCAAGGCGACATTCCCGCTAATTGAAACAATCGACGCATGGCCGTATGCCATATCTCAGTGACGGCCCCCCGTCTGTTCGTGAAACCAAAAAAAAGTGGACAGATTCTCGTGCTACATTGATTCTAAACAACGTGTTACTTCTAAGCTCCGTCCGTATCGAGGCCTACACTTTTAGCGTCGAAATAAAATAATTGCCGGCGGCATGCTTACTTATAGACGCGGCCAGCGCGTCCTTTTGACGTCCGCGGATCGAGCCTGCACCGTGATTTCGGTTTCAGAAATGACCCGAGTTATAAATAGTAGGCTATACAACAGAACGGTTTATAGTGGTATGCTAGCTGTCATGCTGCAAAGCCGTCGGTTTTTCATGGCCTAATGGTTCGGGGGAATGTAAAACCGCGTGGTGTCAGATTATTATCGGCAAACGAAACCGGCCATCTCGACTCCAAAGCTCCGACAGAGCTCTAGATCGACTCTGCTTCATAAGCTGCTTTAAAGCGTCGTCTGTCAAGCTACCCGAAAGAAGGTTGCTGCCAAGCTTGACCCCCCTCCGGCATTTTTGGCGCGATCGAGAGCAGCGACAAACACGTCTCTTTCCCCGCGAGACACGATGCAGCTCGGTGGTGGTAGACGACGCGTGTCAGCCCCATCGGATTTGAAAATTGTAGCTCCCATCCGTCGTACACCGGCGACCCTCGATCGCTGCGCTGGGGAACAACCAGGGGGGGGGAAGAGGGGGAGCTACGACACGTGAACAAGTCCAGGACACCCGCGCTCACCGCTCGTGCGCCGTGAAACGCCGTGTGCATCGAAGGGTGTTAATCTGTTGCCAAGGAGCAGCAAACACACCTGCAAGCCAATCCTGCCATTGTCGGTAGTAACTGTGATGGCCTCCTCGTGTTGTCTCTATATCCTCCGGCTAGGATTACTACATCCATCCATGAAGGTCTATTATGATTAGGATTTTCTTTTTTTTTGGTCTTCTCATTTAGATTCCAACAGTATTGAGGGGGTGGGGGGGGGGAAAATGCTGCTGAAATTTGGACAATGAATGAATACCCTGCCATGTACGTGAGCCCAAATGAAAACAAAGTTACACAGGCTCGCTTCTCTTGATTTATTTGAGATGAAGAGGGGTTTTGGTGTGTATTGTTTAGGTCACAATGTTTTGCAAACCACATTTGGCACATCATTGGATGAGCAGAGTTAGTGCAAGAAGAGATTGCATGGTTAATACTTGGTGCCAAGAAAGCATAAGACCTTTAGCTGAAACTGTTGGGTAACCCTTTTTATGTCAGGGAGATGTATTGCATGGTGACTGCACAGTGACAGGGCTACCAGAGAAAACAAAACAGGGCTAAAACCATAGCTAGAGGTGAGTTTGTAATGGGCAGATTGGAGGGTCAAAGGTTATATTCCCATTGATCACTAGTTAACTTTCATGCTAAGATTCATTTCTTATAGATATTTAGATTCTGCCGGGTTTCTCATTTTGTATCGGAACATTGACCACTCATAAATGAAGTGTACTTGGGATATAGTAATTTTGGTATAGTTTCTCGGTTCCGATGACAAAAATGTCGAGTCGAGTCTGCGTGCGTGTCTGTGCGTCTTACATTAGGACCGGGGGAGGGGGCTTGAAGAAAGGAATTCAGTTCTCGGTAGTATTAGTCCGATCATCGGTTTTCAATATCGGTATCGGCCGATATTGGCGTCATCGGTTGACTATCGGTATCGGCAAAATTTGTACTCGATGCCGATAGTCTCCAACCGATATTGAACTTAACATTTCAAAATGAGCCTATACTAAATATTTCGTCTTAGATTCGCACGAACTAGAGTGAGGCATACACTAGTAAGACAATATTTATTAACTGCCAAACAGTTTTGTTACGAAAATGGCATGATTTGAAGCTTTAGCTGGCCAGAATTCCCACTTGAATGTATTGCAGACACATTCTAGCAGGAAAAAAAATAGACATTCAATGGCTTGTTTTCGTCACATGCTGGCATATTGTTAAAAATAATATTTTTAGACGTAATAGAATAGAATAACAATAACCAATCGCGGTCTTGCTTAGCGATCAATGTGCTGTTTGTTTATCAGAACATTGCAATATACGAAGAAGACTAGTAATATAGGCTACTGTATAACGTAACAGGCTAACGTTAGAGTGTCGTAGTTGATGAATAATTATTACACATTGGTAAAGCAATATCGGAAGATTGGCGATATTTTTGCCGATCCACGATTTGCCGATTAGAAACTCACCTGTCGGTCCGATCATAAAATAAGATAACGTACCCTTTGAAGAGAGTATATGAACGATCAATGTGGGTACTGGTACATCTGTACATGTTACTGACAGGTCCGGCCTATGCACCAAAACGATACAGCATTTTTATCGCGCGAAATAATGTCCTTATTACCATAACTTCCGCTCCTAATTGCAAGATTATTTTTGATCCTACTTTGATTCTATTCCGTTCTTTATGCTCGGGGTTTAAGCCTACTCCGTGGGGCCGTGCCTCTACGGAATAAATACAAACCCCGAAATAAAACACCCTGCTTGTACAATTCGAAGATTCCATTCCATGTAGGCGGGGTTACATTATTCTGCTAATTAGTTGAAACGATTTGTTATGTAATAATGTAGCAACACTTGCCGCACAAATTATGCTTGAAATCTTTCTTAAAAGTTAGGAAAGAGTTTAGTTTATATAATCGGAATTACCTAGAAATAGTTGTACAGAACATATACACGACAGGAAATAGTATGTATGACTTATACTTATACTAGCTTACGCAGAGAATGAAAGACATTTTATATGTTGTAAAAAGTTAAAGCTGCAGCTGTTGTGTTTGGGGTTCACAACTTGAAAACGTCCTCTCCCCCCCCCCCCAATTATTCAAAATAATTGTGTCCGAGGGTAACAATGGATTATGATAATCTGAACGCATCCGATAATGACCGTTTTCAACCATGCAAAGTCGACTTTATGATGATGCGCTGATCTCTCTCTGTCTAATGTACGCGATGCAAGCGTCTGTCGTGTCCGTCAGAGCAGACCGAGAGGCGGGACGCTAGATCGAGAGCAGATATTTAATACAATTAAGGGAGGTCAAGAGATTGAGGGAGTTAACATATCACAAAAAACCGTCCGGTGATGACGGCCCAGCATGTTCTCACGCGCAAAGGGTTGTGAATATGTCACACCTGCCCAGAAAGACCATTTAAAGCCGTGACTGCAGCCGCATGGAGGCGGTTGCCCCGATATACCATCTCCCCGCCCCCCCCCATAGCTCATGGATGGTATGTCCCTTGATGAGATTCGACAGCCAATGCACCAAGGCAGTTGGAAATAACAAAGTTCCAGGCATACCTGCACTAAAGGAATGATTGGCTCTCGTCATCACCTGCTTGCTGGCGGCAGCTATAACTATACCCCCTCTCTGTGGGGTATACCACGATGCTATTCGACCAGGGAGCCTGTTGGTCGATCCTCCCGCGCGATTTTTCCGAGACTACGAGAGGGGGAGGAGGAGGAGAATTTGGCCCGTCCCGTTGCTCTCCGCGTCTGGGGACGGCTTCCGTCGTTCGGACAAACTTAGATGTGTTGTAGGATCTTTTTCTTGTTTGCGAGCATCGATCTGCTGTTTCAGTGTACTCTGTAATCTAATTCTGTCCACACACACCCCCCCCCCCCCCATTCCGATTCAATTCGGTGTAGTCGTCGTAGCTGTGGACTCGATTGGTCCAACAGAAATATACGTTAAGTGTTTCTTTTTTTTTTACCACGCATATTTCAACCTCAAAAGCTGCTTGAAATTAAAGACAGGGGAGAAATTATGTAAATATTCTTTTATTTCCATATGACGCTTTTAAAATCCAAGGTGTTACAAACTCGCTCCACGCAAATCGGCTGCAGGTAAACTGCATCACCCGCACGGATTGTCACTAAATTTTATGAAGCGCTTATTCAAGATTTTTTTAAACCCAAACTTCCCTAGAAAAGCCACGATCGCAAGTGTGTCAAAGGCGCGCTCGCTAGCTCTGCCGAGAGGTAGCGTTCGTTGCTTTCCACTTTTTATCAACTCCTCCCGGACGTCGACGCATATCAAATAATGAAAGCGACTCGATCGTGCATCAACCGATGGCGCTATTCAAATACGAGACTTTGCGAAATATTTTGTTAACGTACTTGCCGCGCGTCGAACACGTGCGCACCGTACATATATCAGGGTGTGCGTACCTCCCCCGCACTTTGACCTCCTGCCGTAGTTGTCAATGTTTGCAAGGGATATTGCGACCCACCGTCACAAAGTTTTCATTAAATTATTGGTTACCAGTAGTGCGCCGTCCAGCCCCTTTAAAATGATGATGCAATGCAGCTGAAAACACCTTCCCAGGTAATAATAATGGGGGGCAAAGGTTAAGAGGGCTTCGTATTATTTGCTGGTAAACATGGCCGCCACTTAGTTTCGTTTTCTACTTTTATGCAGGAACAGGAGCGGTGCTACCAGATGGGTTTTAAAAAAAATAAAAACATTCCCCTATAGGACAGAAAATATTGTGGTTCGTGACCAATGGTGGTAAATAGCAGCAAAAGCTCCTCTGTGTTCTCACAACCTTTTTTGGAAAATGATTCCACAAGTTGTCGCAGATGTTTGGTGAACCAAGGAGAGCTAGCTCCCCCTGTGGTATTACTTACGGTTTGAGAATCTTAAACTCTGCGGTTGGAACGACAAGTGCAAGACAGGATTTAGCTTTTCCTCGATATTTTAAAATCGTTGATTATCCGTTGTAAATATAGCCGATCCCAACGGCGAAGTTTTTTCCACCCCACCCCCCACACCCCCCCCTCCCCGGCCAGAGTGCGAAACTGAGTGTATCTGATACAACAAGCCGCCGATGCAATAATAATTTAGCCATTTTATCAAATTGTTCGAAGTTGCTGCTGAGGAGGGGGGGGGGTGGGGGATTGCTCTCCATAATAAAGAAACGGTGGGAGCCAGTGATACCAGCATTGTTCACATTGACTTAACAAGGCCCCCCCCTCCCCCCTCCATCAGTACGTCAGCCATAAATTCATCTGGTTAAAGCTGTTTGAACCTGCACCTGCAGTGACCATGCATACACTTCTTCTGATCCTTCGTCAACTTGGCGGGCCATAGATGGGGAACTTGCATCCACGAAAGAGTGCGTTAAGGTACCCGCATTCGTAAACACTATTGCGAGCGCGCTATATCCACCGAAGCGTCTTGCATGTCGCATAGGCATATGCATACGGTCAGCGTCGGCGAAATGCATACGGTCAGCGTCGGCGAAATGCCGTAACCAATCACCGTATGGTGTGTAATTCCCTCTACTGCGTGAGCCAGGATGGTACCGGCACGTAACATGCTCGGACCGTATCGTAGCGCAGGTTACGTACACCGCGCGACTCGTTTGCGTCGCCTGCTAGTATCAACACGTACGGTCTATGGTGTAAATCACTACACGTTTGCGGCGAGTACATATAACGTATCCGAATATTCACTTACGAAAACAAAAAATGTCGCTTGTAAACTTGAAAGATCCGTTAAGGTTATAAGGTTTGAACATTAATTGTAGGATTCCTATTTAAACCATTGTGGAAAGGGTAGCCGCTGGTAATTCTGGTAAATGTAGTGGTGTGGTGTGATGTAAACTCATGGAAATTAAATGAGATACAGTTGCGCTCTACAGGGGGGGGGAGCTATTAACCTCCGTTGACCTTGTTCACCTTGCAATTGCTAAATGGAGACTGCTAAATCTCCATATATTGGACAGCAGTTTTGAAAGCGGAATATTAAATCTTAACACATTAATAAATATGTTCCCTGCGATGGTGGCAGGCCTGTAAGCATTTAAAGACTCCTTCCGAGAGCCACATTCATGTCCATTTTGCGAGCCAGGCACAAATTAGCAGTCCTTACATCATATTGTAAAAACATGGCCATGATTATTGCTGGCTGCGGGCAAATTCTGCATTGCCAACGATGGAAGATTCTTTTTTTTATTTATTTTTATTCGGCCCGGTGACTATATGACGAGGCCTGAGTGCTTTGCTTTAAATAAGCACCGTCTTTTGTTCTGCCAAGGAGAGGGAGTGTACCGTGCGACGACCTTGAACGTTGCCTCGTCGCCCGTCTATTGTTGCGGCGGTTGGAAAATACAGACGAATTCACGTCGTTTCGTGGCCAGCGTTGAATAAGCCTGCTCGGGATCCGTGTCCGTTTAGCCGCGCTCCGACTGAGGCGCTCCTGACTGTAAAGTAATCAATGTTAGTTTTAGGAGGGCTTTTTGTTTGGATAAATAGTTAATGAATTCAATGAGTGGTGGGTTGCTTTGTACAATCATGGCACTAAATAAATATACACCACCATGAAAATTTAAAAATAAATTAAAAAAAAAATAAATAAAATTGTCAGTCAGTGTTATAGTAGGCCTGTAGGGTTGTTACACTGCGCAACATTGAAAGCCTGGTTTTGGATTCCTGCTGTCTGTCATAATGAGCGAGTTTTCAACTGAGGGGAGGGGGGGGTTTTCCGTCTGATCAGGTTTCTATTATTTCCTGACCAGGATTCGACTGTCTTCATCATTAATTAGGTTCTGGTAAAGTTTCTCAGGACCTGTAAAACTGTATCTTACAGTGGGGGTGTATTGCCAGCATAGGCCAGCCCACAAAATAACCTGATCTGAACATTCATAGCCATCAGGGAGGGTTGTGCCAGACGCATGATTGTAATTCGTATTTGGCGCTATATACACTTAGTTTCCAGGAGGGCCGGTGGTACAGTAGGGGTGTTGGGATGTGCTTACCGTGCACGACTCTATGATTTTTGATCTCCAATGCGTGTGTTACACCTGCTGGTGAAATTCTCAGATTATCAATGACTGTATGTATATAATGATTTTTATATAACTGGCATGTTACAGCCCAGAATTTCCATTGCCCTGCCCTGCCCTGCCCTTCCCTGAAAAATGGATTTCAGACATTTATGTTTGCATTGGACAACCTGAGAACATAGAGACTGTCGAACCACTTTTTGATTCATTGCCGAAGGTTCAAGGAATATCCTATGTGATGTGATTATGGGTGGTAATGGTGTGTGTGTGTGTGTGTGTGTGTGTGAGAGATGCAGGCTTCTTTCGATCTGTACAGGATCCCGTGACAACAAAAGTTGGATCATTTTCATACTCCACCGGCCTGGTTCATACACTTAGCCGGGTAGATGTGCCATGTTGAATCTATTGCTCTTAGACTAGAGCTAACTGATATCAGTGATATGAGTTGGCAGCGGGGGTGTTAAAATTCTTACAATGTCAATGTCTTCACAACGTATGCGCAATATGATGTCATAGTGTGTATTACGATATCACGATTAATTTTCGTCTCATTAATATTCATGATGTCATGTGGGCAAGCAACTCTTAATACTAAATCACTGAAAATATAGTATGTTAAACACAATCTCAACACAGTGACATGTTTGATTAATGTCCCACTTATAGACAAGTAGAGGTACAATGATCAGTTGGTGTGTCATACAGTATCATGAATATTAATAAGTAGGTGGAGCATGTATTCCATAAATGTCAATATGTTCACAATAGGTATGTGTTTAGTTTCATATTGGTGGTGTTACACTAAAATTTCATCTCTTCTTGAGTGGCATAATACCAATTCACTGAATGTTTCATTGTAAAGCACAATATCTCAACAACAACATGTTTAATCAGTGTCGTGATTGACTGGTGAAATGGCAGTGGGGTGAGTCTATGTACCCTATTGTGTTCGTGGTGCATATCCTGAATATTCATGGTGGGCGGTGGTACATTGTTCAAATTCTCATGTCATATCTCCACCGGCATGTATGAGATTACTTTATACTTGGTATGGTGATGTTATCAAATGTTTCATGGAACCAGATATGTTCATCACATTTATTGGTCATGAATAGACATGGCTTCAGTTGCAGAAAGTAGCTTTTAAAACAAAAATCTCAGCAAGGATACATGTTTGATAAATGTTTTACGCTTGACACGTCTAGAGTCGATGTGTCCTATTGCGTCCTACTTAATGCCAGTCATCTTTACAACTGTATGTGTGATTATACCTTCACACTTGGTGGTATTATACTGGTGGTATTATTAGTAACCAAATGTTCATCTCATTAATATTCATGAGTGAGTGGGGATTGACACAAAGTTGCTGAAAAGAGATGAATATTAATGATGGGCATGAGTTATTGGGAAATTCTTAAAATAGAAACATTTTTACAAACACGTCTGCGATTTGCTTCATACTTCATGGTTAGGTATGGGATTAATACTAAGTTGCTGAAAGTAACTTGTACACGATAATGCAAGATCGTTATGTTGGATGGCTTACTGCACTCGATACATATATCTTCACACTTGTGCTATGTGTTATCGGTACATTTTCGTATCACCACAGATTTTAATCTCGTTAATATTCATGAGTGGGCAGGGCCAAAATACAACATCACTGAAAATATCTCAAACTCAAGCACAGTTTGTTGGATGGGTAGTGAGCAGCAGACTTTGAGCAGTCTAAATCGTGTTATTAATGAAATATTTGTGAAACGTCTTATTGACCACCAAAATGTCCGATTATAATTATCTTCAGACTTTGGTTTTGGTTGATATTATTAGTTGATTGACATTGTACCTGCCACAAAAGGTTACCACGAATAATAGGATCGTATTTGTTTCGGCGCACGCTGTATTGATCCCCAGATGCTGTAAGGTTGAATGTCTAATAAATGTGCATCTTTCGAATTTGTTGTATTGTAAGAGAAAAAATCTCTTCAAATCTTCTGTCATATGCATTAACGTTGCCTGGTATTATAACGTCGGGACCACCGAACATTTTCATTCTCCGGTTCGTCCATAAAGAGAGAAATCATCCTCAAATTTGCTGCTCTCTTATTTCGCATTACCGCCCAGCTTACTTGTGCGCGTATGAACCCACGGTGCGAGAACGATGTTCAGATGGGTTTCCAAGTCTGACTTGGCTTGATCATGTGTGAAACAAAACAAAATTGTTTGGGGGTGCGTATGATGATGAATCCCACAACGAACGGTGTAATGAACAATGATGCATCTCTCCACCCACCTCCCCACCATTGGCAGTATAGTGTCATACTGTATGTGAAGTAAACCAACAGCTTTATTCTTGCTTGACCCCAACGACCTGTGATCAGGCTTTGCACACGTGCATTAGAGGAGTAGAGTATAGGGCCT
>JAODAG010280464.1:0-12760 GCA_027574785.1 Orphnurgus asper | reverse complement strand
AATTTTTTAAATGAAGTTGAGGGCGTTTTTTAAGTTAAGTTGAGGCCGTTTATTAAATTAAGTAGAGGGCGTTTTTTTTACATTAAGTAGGGGGCGTTTTTTTACATTAAGTAGAGGGCGTTTTTTAAGTTAAGTTGAGGCCGTTTATTAAATTAAGTAGAGGGCGTTTTTTACATTAAGTAGAGGGCGTTTTTTACATTAAGTAGAGGGCGTTTTCTAAATTAAGTAGAGGGCGTTTTCGATATAGATGTAGATGGCGTTTGTTGAAATTGTGTAGAGGCCTGTTTTGGAAATTGTGTAGAGAGCGTTTTTGGAAATTTCTATAAAGTTTTACTCAGTCTAGTTTGAATCGCAGGAAAGCAATGTAAATGACTCTATTTCGAATCACTTAGAGGGAGTTTTTTCAATTTCTATAAGGTATTATTCAGTGTAGTTTGCATCGCAGGAAAACAATGTAAATAACTCGATTTCGAATTAGTAGAGTTCGTTTATTTAAATTGCTATAAGGTATTACTCAGTGTAGTTAGCATCACAGGATTTCAATCTAAGTGACTCGATTTCGATTTAAATTGCTATAAGGTATTACTCAGTGTAGTTAGCATCACAGGATTTCAATCTAAGTGACTCGATTTCGATTGAGTCGAGGGCGTTTTTACATTGCTATAAGGTATTACTCAGTCTAGTTTGCATCGCAGACTCGATTTTTAACAATAGAGGGCGTTTTCTTAAATTGATTTAAGGTATTGCTCCGTCTAGTTTGCATCGCAGGATTTCAATCTAAATGACTGAGTCGATGTCGAATCAGTCATAGGCTTAATTCTATGGTATCGTGTTACGCAATATATTCTCTGACATACAAATTAAGCGACACATTTTACCTGACTATAATTAAAACAGCTCATTGTTGAAAATTATAACGAGGAAATGGTTTTCGTTTGTTTTAGTGGAAATGAAGCTAGATCCTCATTTGTTTTGAAAGACCGCTTCGTTGCTGTCGTGTGACGAATTACATGAAGTCAATTATTTCCTCAGACTGTGTCCGACACGCCCAATTTCGCGCAATAATTTCGAGCAATGTCATGGCAGTAATGACCATCTGTGTGGGGAACATCTGTGAGGAAAATATTTCGACACGTATAGAGAAAATATATTTGGCAGGTGTCCAAGGGCCGATTAAAACACTGACTTCGATTGACTCTCCATTCATTTCTTATATCGAACCCCATCCTGATAGAATTCTCGACACCGGCACTCATGAAAAAAGGTGAAATATTTTTCCGATCCAAATAATTATGCGAAGTTACCATTCGTCGAGTACTTACTTGGTCGACCGGCAGTGGATTCGAGTCGAATTCGAATCCTGGGTCCGATTCTTACAACTCTGGGTAACGGTTGACGGTTGTTTTTAAGTAGTCCAAGCGAACGTTCCACTCATTTCACTCTTATAAGTAATATTTATTTCCAATCGAGGGCAACGTAAGCGTTCGACCAAATCTGTATAGATTTCAATAGAGTGGAGCGACACTTACCCAGTGCATAAATGAAGGCGATGAAATATAACGGTGATACATATTCTTTGAAACTCTCTTCCTCTTGCCCGAAGCCGCCGAGAACTTCCCCGAGGACGATCGTCAGCAACGTTATGTCGGATCCTAGTTGCATCAAATATTGGACTGCCCTGAATGGCGTATCAAAATATAATATAATAATTTTAATTAATAATAATAATAATTAATAAAAAACGAATTTCAAAGAAATCTGGACGAATGTTTTAGGGACGCGATGAAGGGTGTGTAGAGGGGTTAGGAGGAGGAGGGTGCAGCTGGGGATGGGAAGGGGAGGGGGACAGGTTTGGAGTGGAGAGCGATGTTAGGTAGATGCATGTTATACGAAGGTGCTTATATATAGAACAGCACGTTAGAACTGGTAATTTAGTACACCCAACCACTGGTATGAAAAAAGTGAACATTATCAGCCCACATTTTAATAGTGTTGGTTTAAAATATTAAATACTCAAGTAGCTGTTAGAGTGATTTGGAAATAAGGTATAAACCAATTGAAAGCACCAGAGTTGAGTTATCGAGTACCTGTTGCCATCGTATTATTTGGTACGTGTTTGCAGAGATACACGGATTCGAAGTGCCTCCCATTCGTTCAAGCGGTAATGTTAAATATAAATAAAAATATGAAAAAATATGTATTAATACAAAATAAATAAACCAACAAATAAAACCGGAAAACTTAAGAAAACCCAATTAAAGTAGGAAAATAAATAGGGAAACACAATTAAAAATAAGTAAAACAAACAGGGAAAAAAAGATAAAAACCAAAAGCAGAGAGAAATAAAAAAAATAAAAAAGCAACAAAATGGCGCTTCATATGCACTCACGGTACTTTCACGAAATTGTCACACCATTCCGATATACCGAGTTTATACGTGATCGATAATATCGGATAACAGAGGATGATTAGACATTGGATGAGGAGTCGGACCGGCGCGGATTTGTCGTTCATCCACAGTAGACGTTGGTAGAAGGCAGCTCGCACCGCTTGTTGGCAATTCGGCTGAGCGACGAACTATGTCAGACAAAGATAAACAAGAGATAAACGACAGATAACATCATCATCATCATCATTTCACATGACTTTAGTACTTAAAAATTCGGTAATTATAATCCCAATTTGGTAGAAATTTGAGCTCCCCATCTGACGATGATATATCTAATCCATGGACCTGCCAATTACACGGTGTGTAGGCAAATGCTCGAAATTAAGACAAAACTCTTTCCCATTTGTTCGTATATTTTGTAGTTGGTATAGAGAAGTAGGGTTTCAAGTATGATTGGTGTACAAGCAGAAATGGATGCTGCTGGAATTCGATGTCATTATCATCTCGCAATATTGTATAACTTTAACGGCTTTATTAATATCACTGTTTGCGTATCGGTTTGGGGGTGGGGGAGGGAAGGAATGGCTCAGCACCAATAAAATGTTGAAACAACACATTTATTAATATTATAATAGTAAACGACAACGCGCCACGCAAGAAAACAATATTGTTGTCTGCCTTTCGAAGCGCTAAGTTAAGTAAGTCATGATTTTGACAGAACGTGCGGTAAAAAAAGGACAGTGCTGGGAGGGAGACTATTTTGGTATATGTCTCCAATTTCAAATGTGCGAAGGGACAATGTCCCCCCCCCACCCCGTTTCCTCGCATTTTTTTAAGACTATATTCTCTGTGGGTCTATGTCAAATCTAAAACCCACCAATCACATAAAGAAAGGAGCTTTCAATGAACTTCCGAGGCAACGGAGACAAACTTTCCCATATAGTTGACGTCATGCATGTAGGGCAGGGTCCCATCCACGTACAACAAAACCCAGTTATTACAAAAGGAGCTTCCTCCTCCCAAAAAAGATTCAAACATCAAGGGTACCGTACCTTTTTTTGCTCGTAGGTGATAGCTCTGTTAATGGCTGGTAACATCCCCATGGACTTGGACTTGTTGTTTTGGTTTCGTTTTCCGTTGAAGGATAATATCGTCATTATCTGTGATAAAGTGAAGACAATATATGTTGGACAATATATGGTGATAGAGCCTTTAATAAATGACACTCGTTGGTCAAACTCTTCATCTTCGTTACCGATTGTTCCGTCGCTCAGATATGAAATTTTATTCATTTTATTTTAGAAGAAGTTAAAAAAAACCTGTCACTGCGCAAATAATCCGTGACAGCGTGTAGGAAAAACGCATCAATACATTTTGCTTTTGCTTTCTTTAATAATTTAGTTAAACCTTGGAACTGTAAAAGTTAAGACAATATATGTTGGACAATATATGATAGAGCCTTTAATAAATGACACTCGTTGGTCCAACTCTTCATCTTCGTCGCTCAGATATAAAATGTTAAATTTTATCTTAGAATACGTAAAAACCCCCCCCCCCCAAAGCTCCACCACGTGCTGCGTCCTCGCGCGCACTCACTTGATGGTCAGCTCCTTCTCCCAGTTTTCAAAGAACTCCGCCAGCCGGAAGAGCCGCAGCAGGTGGACCCAGCGGAAGAGGGTGTACGGCAGGAAGCGGCTGGTGGCCGGGAAGCAGAGGGCGAAGATGTCCAGCGGGAGCGCCGCCACCAGGTCGAGCCGGAAGCCCGTCCTCTTCTTCAGGTAGAACGTGTACACCTTGTTGAAGTCCTTCTCCAGCTCGCCGTACTCGTCGGCGCAGCTGACGTGGAACTTGATGTAGATCTGAACGGGGGAGGGGAGGCGGGTGAATTGGGAGGAAGAAGAAGGGGAAAAAAAAAGAAAAAAAAGTAGAAGATAGCTAGGTTACTGGGCGTGCCCGTGCAGTCGTTGCGGCACTAGTTTTTGAGATTGGCACATTGGCAAATGTACGTGCTAGCGGACGAGTGTTGGAGACTGCAACTTGGTGTCAGAAGTGGGATCGTGGTTAACTATGCCAAGATCATGCTTGGAGTGAAATGGTGATATAACCAGCGTGTATTAGCAAAATGCAGGAATCATCCATTGATAAATTCAGGTATGATCACAGTTAGTGCATCCATTAATTGATGAAAGAAAAACCTGAAGAAACAATTAAGCGATCAATACTTCCGTCAGAAATCAAGGTTACAGCTGTTAACACAGAAGTATTTAGAGGGTCGTCTATTCATCCTAGAGTTGCTATTCAGACGTCGACCTCAAAGCCCGAGGTCAAGCCGCGGTCAAGTCGGCAAAGAGTAGTAAAATGTAAATTGATGAAACACATTTATTTATAAACACTCTTAAAACATTGGCAGGATAGATATGTAAATAGCTCTTTCTTCTGGGGTTTATCACAGCAATCAGCTCATCCCAGACAGCTGTCGGATGTCATCGATAGTCTTAACGACGTCGACAACGTTCTATTGTTGCACTGACCTAACGTTCTTTACTGGGACATGCAGATGTCTTTAGAAATGTTCTTACCTCAAAGGGGAACAAACAAGACATTGGATGTGTCTGTAATCAATACATTTACATCACAGAGGAACAAGCAAGACACTGGATGTATCTATAAGCGAAGTAGTTAGTACCTTAAAGAGGAACAAACAAGATGTTGGAAGCAATCTCCAGCAATAAAATTACCTCAAGAGGAACAAACAAGAACAAGACATTGGTGTGTCTCGATCTAGCGACATTGGAGATGTCTCTAGATATGTGCTCACATACAAGAGGAACAAACGAGACGTTGGATGTGTCTCTAAGCGAAGTACTTACCTCAAAGAGGAAAACCAATTCACAAATGTAGCTGAATAACGATAACGCCAGGCTTTGGACTTGGAACGCACTCTACAAGGAGAATAAAAGACACATCGAAAATGAAGCATAATACCAAAGCTTTAATTAGGGGGGGGGGATAGATTACAGGAATTTTTGTTTTGTCTTTTCTTATGAAGTTTATAAAGAAGTAGGTACTTTGCATAAAAAATACTACGAGCAATAAATCGATATTATCATTATTATAATATATCTATATATTTACAATGATTCATTTTATTGAAATAGTTGTTATCCACCAAGCAATCCCACCCTGCGGTGGTCACGACTGGCAATTCACCGCACCATTTAGTTTGCCAGGTAAAAATGAAATCCCTCGATCATTCTTTATGATAAAAATCTGTGATCGACAAGGTATCATCATCAGTGGACTGAATTTCTACAACATTTCAATGACACATGACAATTATAGACACATTCGACGGAGTGTATAACAAACATTCATATTTGACTCGTGTCTGGTTTTTGCTCCGTGAATTCATTCCTCTCTCAGCAAGCTTGCAAGACGTCGACTTCCTTAAAGCTGCCAGCGACAACTTACGTTAACAGCCTTAATCTGCATTTCACTCCCTTCTCGGCCGTGTCTGGCGTTTATTTTAGTGGTATAATATTGGGCGAATAATTGGGCCGAAGAGATGGACAATATGCGTCTGATTCGAAGAGGATTTTCTAATGTTATCGCCGGCACTTTTCCATCACTAGCAGCATACAGGGGGGGGGGGAAATCTCCTTGTCGCAACCTTTTTCGCCGGGGGAGGAAACACGGAACTGAGAGGCTTACTTGGTAAATGATCGTCCATGTGAGGAAGAAGACCAGAGCGCAGGTGACCCTGCTCAGGTTGCGGACGAACTGGCTGTCGGGCGATAAGACAAAGTGGTTGGTGCGGAGGATGGCCTCCACGTAGTTCTTGTTTCCGAAGAAGCAGCAGAACGGGAACGGCTGGCGGCGGCCGCCGGCCCCCGGCCGCTCCCCGTCTGCATCCCCGCCGGAGGCGGCGGGCTCCGAAGTTTCTTCGCCTGTTTGGCAAATTTCACGGAAAATTGTGAGACTCAAAACAAAACAAAAAACGAATGAATGTATTAAAGGAAAATTAGAGAGAGAGAGATGGGAGTGAAGAATGATACGATCCGAATAAATGTTCCGGGACACGAGAAGTTATAACGGGGGTGAATTTTAGAAGGCGCTTTCTCTGAAAGAGGTTTTTGCAGGTGAGCACTGAGTGGAACATGCTTGTTGCATGATAAAAGTTTTGCAGAAGTCTGTGGGCACTGAGTGAACATACGTGCCGCATGATAAATGTTCGCAGAAGTTTGCAATGGGCACAGAGTTGGACATGCATTCTGCATGATAAATGTTTGGAGACGTCTGCAGTGGACACCGAGTGAACATATGTGGCTGCATGATAAATGTTTACATAATTGTTTGCAGTGGGGCACTGAGTGAACATCACACAGTCATTTACACCAATGGTAGGCTGCATAGCCTACCCCGCACATGTGTTAGCTACCCTTAGGCTAACAATGCATGCAGTGGCCTGACGTGTGAAAGGATGTTATAGTATGCAAATTCAGATGATCATCTGTTTTACATGAGGACTAACTAGACTATATTCTTAGGGTAGCCTACACATGAGTACCAACTGCGCAGTATGGTAGGCCGTATAGCCTATACTCTGCATATGTGTTTAAGCTACCCTAACAACGCAGTGCATGGCCTATAGTTAGCTGTGTGAAAGGATTACGTCATGCAGTTATGGATTGTTCAGCTGACCATGCATAATTTACATTATCACAGCTATACCCAAGAGAGAGCTGAAAGGAGCACATCACCTCTGGCTTTCCCATTCTGCGGTTTACCGTCGTCTGCTTTGGTCGAGGTGTCGTTGTTGTTGCTGGTGTTCGGGGAGGGAGAAACGTTGTTTGTATCGGGCGAGGCACCGGCACCGCCGTCGTCTGCGCTGCCGGTGCTATCGGCCGGGGAGGTCGCAGCCTGCTGGTCGTCGGTGGAGGAAGGGGTCTGGTGCCTCTCCCTGGGTGGGGAGGTGGCGGACGACGAGGATTCTTTGTTGTCACTGTTGGATATACTGTCCCTGGAAGAGTTTGCCATCGACGAGGCTCCTTTCAGGCTGTTGTTGTTGCTGTTCGACTGGGAAGATTCAGAATTAAGAGCCCCCGGGATGGTCATCGTTACTATTTCAACTATGACAGACGTTACTTTACATGTTAGCATATGGAGGAATCATTGAAGCATTCTGCAATGGCCAGATTCCGATTCATTGGTGCACGATGCCAAAATTAGGTAACATGACAAAACATAACATAGATTAAGGTCATAGTAAAATTATACAGTTATTACTAGAGAAATGAAGAGGTATTACAGATGCTAGGATTGTAGTTCTGGGTATTATAGGTATTAGTTTTATACTTCATAGTTCTACGTATTACAGCACTAGGGTTGAGGAACATCCATTAAGGACAGCACAATCCTAACACGTAGATTGTTCTTATGATGAATTTCACAATGGCATATCACTACATATCTCCTTAAACAGTTGAAGGTTACAGTTAAAGGTTACAGTTTAATTGATATGTTTTCTGTAATGCCAATCAATAGCTTGTTCAATTCATAATTATCAAGATATAAATGTATATGGATACGGAAAACAGGGTTTTGTATTTTGTTTCCCGAAAGCCAAAATGTTGTAATTGTAACAGGATATAACTTATATTATATAACTGGCCAATAGTTAATGATGCATTAAATACAGGTTGACTTGTATGAAGTTTACCCTCACCGAGAGGCATGTTCTCTAGTTGCGAGACGTTCGACAATGAACACTCCTCGTCAAATACTTGAAAAGTATATTTGTTTTGTTCCCAGGTTTTTTTTACTTTGATCTACTTCTACTTGACCTGCAACTAAGTACTTATTTTGCGCATTAGATCTGAGGTAAACTGGCTGCCCATATCTGTGAGGATCTCGTTTGGGAAACCACCCGACTAAACATTTCTAATAGAGCTTCGGCTAACCTTCCTGTTTCAATACTTGGGAGGTTACTACCTAACATGCAGACTGCACTATAGCAAAGCTCACCAGGTCCTTTGCACTTAAAGCTTCCTAACTATAACACGATCCAAGGTTACTACCGACAGTTTCCTAACATGCAGACTGTACGATAACGAAGCTCACCAGGTCCTTGGCATCGCTACGTTTCCTAACGGCGCTAATCCTCTCCTCTGCCACCTGGTTGATCTGTACTTTGATTGAAGGATAGTGGGTCAGTACCTCGTCCAGATCTCCCTTTGTGAGAACGAAGCAGTCGCAGTTTGTCTGGGCTCTGGAATGAACGGGAAATTATGACAACGAGCCAAGCCTATTTATATCCAGCAGCCGGACATCACTGGAAGGGAACGTTCTGATTAATTGGTTCATATAAAGACTTAAGGTTACTTAGCATGTATCGTGTAATGAAGTATGCGGTTACTGAGGGATCAGACACGGATGCTTTATTTTTACTGTCTATTTTCTTGGGAAGGACAAATCTGTCCTTCCACCAGCAGATTCCTAGATTTGTGTGGGTATTAATAATGCTGAAAGGAAGTGTGACTAGGGTATTTGATCTCCCAACTCATAAAAATCTCAGGCCCTGACCTTGGCAGCCAGTCTTTGCCAAGGTGATCACTCACTAGTCAGCGAGTGTGTATCCAGCACTTTTCATTATCTCTCTCTCTCTGCAGTACAACAAAACCAACCTGATGGAAGCTGTTCTCGGACAACTGTAGACCAGACTGATCTCTCCGAAGAACCTCCCGGCCTGCATGTTGTCGAACACGATCTGACCGTCCTCCGAGACCACGTCGACGACGCCCCGGTGGATGAAGAACATCTGTCGAACAAAGCACGGTCCGATTTTAACTATCGAGATGTTTTTTTTATTTTTATTTTTTTTTTTATTTTTTTTACGAACGGCTTGTCGTTTCGGAGACTCTTCCTTTGATATATGGACAGCTTCTCATCCTTGCAATCTCTGCTAAACTAATCCATCGAACGAACAAAGCCCTAAGCCAAAGCCAACGTGGAGCTGTGAAATACGTCCAGCCTGCACTAAAATAGCCCACACTCCTTCGGATGAATCTTTACCACTTCTACTGTCTTTGACAATAACAAAAAATTAAGTCGCCAAGGCCACAGATGCTGACAGGCTGTGGACCTTGTTTTGTTTGTCAATCACTGGAGGCCTTCATGGGGGTAGGTATCTAACTTGTTTTGCCCTCAAAAGGCGTTCCTCGAAAGGCGTGACGTCATGACGTCTTACATTGTTGATCACTCGTGAGTTCGTGGGCGGGGGGGGGACGGGGGAAACACTGCAAAAGTACGCGACGCACCTCCTCTCAACGACTACTCACTTCTTTGCCAAAGTCGTGTTTCTTGACGATGTACTCCTTGCTCAGGTAGTAGACCGGCTTGACGCACATGGCTAACATCTTTTGGAAGCCCACCTCTGTGTTTTGGAAGAGGGGCACCTGTCAGGAGAAAAACGGATGTGGAGACGCGTTTGCAGCGCCGGCAATATGGGTGGGGGCAAACACGAGAGGATTACGGTGGAGCAGTCATTCCAAATTATGATTACATAACGTAGGCTGTCGTAATCGATCACAGGGGGGGGGGGAGATATGAGTAATGCAACAAGGAGCACACATCTGGTGAAGCTGGACGGACAATTTGTAAGGATAATTTGTTCATTTAAGCATTGTTTCTGTTACCCTGGGGGTAGTCTGGTCACTCGAGAGCAGGCAGAGATAGCTCTTAATGCACATGTTATAGCCACATCACCACAGCGTTAATACCCAACAACAAATGGTTTACCCTTCCCATTCAATAATTCAACAGTGGGGTGTAATGAAATATTCTAGGATGGGCTCGGCGGGGGAAGCAAAGGGAAAATGTTTTTAATAACAAAAAATTGTACGTCGGCGATGGCCATAGTCTGATGAGCGTGACTTCACGACGTCTTACATTGTTGATCATGTCTTGGTAGAGGCTGAGAGACACGTCCGCCTTCAGAGACAGGGGGAGTCCGTCGAACAGCGAGTCTGTGTCGACGCCCTTGGTCCGAAGCCACATGTAGTCGTAGTACTCCAAAACCCGCTGGGAGAGATCTTTGCCCACTCGATTGTCCTGGAAAGAGAGACGGAAAAAAAAAAAGGAGTGGGGGGGCGGGCTTGGGGGAAGAAATCAAATAAATTAATCAAATTAATAAGTGATTTCATTGGATGATTGGTAACCGTTGCTAAACGTGGAATTAGGAATGAAGGTGTTTATTTTGCAACCTGCAAATGTTCTTTCATTGTTTTCAAAATGGAGGATAAATAATTATGCCCTGCGTTTGGTTTCTGTAAAAAGCCATTTTCACAGCAATTTTACGACTTTGGCCAAAACAGACGGGGGTGAAAAGAAGGGTTTGAACGAAAACAAACATTATATTAAATACATTGTATACCAGCCTATGTGACAAAAAAACAAATTCCTTCCAATATGCCAAAGGCCAAATATGTACCACTGTGGCCCGAGTTTTTAACGTCAGGAATAGCTTGAAGATTCCTAGCTCGTACGGATGGGGGGGGGATTAGGTTTTTGGGAAGGACAAAGCTGTCTTTCCACCCTCAGATCCGTGGACTAGTGCAAGTAATAATAATACTGACCAATAATTGACTAGGGAATATGACCTCCCAGAAAGTGCCTTGGCAGGCAGTCTTTGCCAGGGCAACTCACTGGGTCAGGCAGTGCTTTTATTTAATTTTATCTCTTTCTCTGCAAAAGTACAAACTGGATAATCAGTTCTTTACATATTGTAAGAAACTGTGTTTACGTACAGCTCAGTAAACTGTCATAACAGTTTCATTGATGACTGGAAAAGTTGGGACAGTGGAGAACTAGGTCTTCCTGGAGTTAAACATCATGGGGGGGGGGGAAGATATATAATTTGTTAAAAGCCAAAAGTAATTGTCCCGTGGGCTAGCTGAACCTTACTATCAGGTATCGTCTGATGGCGGTGAGTTTCTCCTGGTAACGGGCCCTCTGGGCGTCGGCATTGGCCAAGCTAGCAGCCACGCTGGCAATGACGTAGCCAAAGAACACGATGCCGCAAATCATGGACCCCAGGGCCAGGATCATCTGGAAGAGAGTAAGTCAGCCGGTCACGTTTGTCAGACGGGGGGGGGGGAACAACGCAAAAAGCGCAACAATTTTTCACGGAATGGTCTCCGTCCCGGGGGTTGTAAGTAGAATGGAGAGATATCTCAGCTGGCTAACATTGGACACTCAATATAGTGGCCGAAATACATGACACACATACAGTACAGGGTTACATCAGGTTGCTACATTTGTGTTTGTCTCATAATTATACCAATCTCTGGAGCCCTTGTTCCCTGGATATTGTGATCGTAATCATTCCGGAAGGTGAGGCCATGATACATCTGACAAAGACGACAACCAGAACGATAAGTGTGCATTACAGGAGAACTGAGGTTATGGAGACTATGGAAGGCCGAGAGGGAAAGTGTACTATGGGATGCAACATCCCTTGTTCCCCCGAATATTAAAATCGTAGGATTTTAATGAAGTAATGAAGGTAATCATGTAAATTCATTTCCAAGGCACAGAGCACAGAGTATAAACTTTCAATCAAGGCACTGAAAACGAACTGCTGTATCTTCACTTCTGCAATGTCACACCTCTCTGCACATTGCAGTGGTAGGCTACATTGGCCTACACTCACCTCCGACTGAGTCTTGGCGACTATGTCGCCGTAGCCCACGGAGGCGCCGGTTGCAGCGGCCCAGTATAGACTGATGAAATATTGGGTGACGATCGACTCATTGTCTGCATCGAAAGAGGGGGGGGGGATGGATAAAAACTTTGGTCAGTTGGAAATATCAATTTATTGGTTGTTAAAAGTCGGCGAAAAGAACGTTAACTTCGCAGAATGCTATGCTATGCTAATACGACGTTACTCTGACCAGGGTTGCCAAATTGACCTGGGCTAGCCGACGGTCAAACCTTCCCCTAAAATTGGTAAATGATTCATTGTAAGACCACGCAAAATATAGGATGCATGAATAAATAGTAAGGATATAGGCTAGTACCTACATACATCCATGTGCATACACTACGTACACATCTACATACACATTTGAGGTGGGTCTTACTTAAAAGTACCTACCTCAAATATAGGATATATACATGAGCATATACAGGTTATGGTGTAGGCTAGTACCTACATACCACATGTACATGCACTTTATTTGAGGTAGTCTTACATGAAGTACATACCTCATAAAAAGGATACGTACATGAGTTAGTATAAGTTACGGTGTAGGCTACTATCTACTTTCTTACACATGTATCACACTATATTTGAGGTGGTCTTATATGAAGTAT
>JAODAG010280242.1:0-12760 GCA_027574785.1 Orphnurgus asper | reverse complement strand
CTCAAAGACCGAGAGAAGTGAGAGCAACCTGTTCATCACCACTGCATTGCAGCTGATATGAGCGAAGTTATTGCGACGCTAAGAACCCATTTAATCCACCCGAAAAACCACCAAGGAAGACTTCACCCACCACTGCAAGGCAGCTGTGCTGAACAAGTCACGCCTGGGGATCGAACCGGCCACCTGTGGGCAAATCAGCGAAAACTCAAACCGCTACGCCACACTCTCACTAGTAGTAGTACTACCTATGTTAGTATTTGGTGGAAAACAGTGTCAGTTTTTTTGGTTTATATTTTGTGTCTCTACAAAAGGCATAGTCAGCATGCACTGTTTAGTTATGTTCATATTTCATCCAAGTACACATATGTGTGCGTGGTGTCCAGTTCCACAGATACCTGGACAGGCAGAATTGGTCAAACGCAGGGGGAAATATTGCGGATGCCTTATCCAAACTTGGAGAGACAGTTCAGTATGAATTTAAAGGAAGTTACATCAGAGAGTCATATCAGAGAATAAGGCTGTTAGACTTATAATAAAACTACCAAGACAAATGGAATTGGAAGTTTTTTTAAAGTGGCAGACAGGTTGCATGTATAACTTCACAGGCATGTTTGGGCATGACAGAATCACAAATTGAGTAAACAAAATATCAAAGGAATCATTATTTAATGAGGATCAGGTGAGGGGCGGAGACCATTGGCAGTCAGAACGACACCGATTCACCGTTACTTAGCACAGCGGGAAAGGTCTTCTTTTGAAATGTCCAAGTCACTGCATAAAAGCAAGAAGAGGACAGTCTCGTGAAAAATTCATTTTGCATCCATCGTGCACCTCATGTGGTTTAAAAATAATGGCAATGTTTTCGGCCTATCGTAAGGAGCTTTCCTGAGAACAGTACAAGTCTAGAAGTTCACAATAGCCATCAATAGACCTTTGACCAAGATTCGGTTACGATGTGAGCGTCCACTTTTTTTTTAATTTACTCTTAAACTGTTGGACTGTATACTGCCTATGGCCGGCAATAGATGTGGAAGCTTGACCTCAACTATGACTTTTACTTTAGCTTAACTATTAATTAAGCGAAGTACTCCGAGAATCTAGTATGCTTCTGTCAAGTAAATAAATTCCTCTCCTACTTGTAGATTTTAATGTATTAATTATATCTCTGGACTACAGTATAACTAAGTGTAAGCCAACCTAAAACGTAGAGAGACGCTACGTTGATTGGTTAAGAATTCTGTTATACATGAGTTTAAAGAAAACCCAAGTACAGTGTACATACTGTATGTTCTGATCTGAGAAATTGATAGAGCTCACGTTAATGTTACTTTTTCTTCATACACCAGGTGCTGCTTACGATGAAGAATGTGTCATCTCGATGTCAACTCTCCGTGGTTGCCCTCGTGGTATTCATGGCAGCCAGTCGTACCGTTGAATCTCTGAAACAACCTCACGTGGTGGTGATCGTAGCGGATGATCTGGTACAGTATAACTAATATATATATATATATACCTCATGTTTATGCCTAGTCTACCACCTGAAATCTAGGTGATGAAAATCAACAATTTTGCTGCATGATGTTATCAGTGATTTTTGTGTGATAATCAACAGGTCACCAATTAACCAATCACAGTCCAGTATATCACTAACCAGTAGCAAAACGTAAGAATATTAATGAAGAGATTACATAATTTACTGGAACACTTGGTAAAGCCATTCACCTTCTAGAAGACAGTTTTATGACCAATTACCAAAGTACCAAGAAAATGATAACAACTTGCTTGGCGTTGCTCAGGAACTGTAAATAGGTTAAACGGTTCTTTGCAATTAAGTCACAAAGGGGAGAATGTTGTTTGTTTATCCAAGCTGTCAACACACACATCGATCCGTTGCAGAAATGGTCATCAATCAAGGGAAATTTATTACTGGGGTAGGTTTCAATGACCCCAGCGTTTATGTTTCCGACTGCCCCATTTTTAGCGTTATACGGACTGGGGGTCTGGATGAGAATGGTTTTTCAGCGGGCGTTGCTGTCGTCCAGTCGGTGCAACTTTACACTACTTCATTCCATAGGGGGGAGGTATACATATGAGTATGTATGAGTGTAGGCTAGTATGTACATATACTACACACTATATTTGAGGCGGTCTTACATGAAGTACATACCTCAAATATAGGATGCATACGTGTAGGCTAATATCTACACACACATGTACAGTATGTATACACTATATTTGAGTTGGTCTTACATGAAGTGCATGCCTCATATATAGGTAGGATACTTACTTGAGTGTCTGTATCAGTTAGGGTGTAGGCTAGTATCCCTGCGTTACACACGTTATACTCTCTTCCTCCTCAGGGATGGAACGATGTCAGCTTCCACGGCTCCCCTCAGATACTGACCCCAAACATGGACCGGCTGGCTCTCGACGGTGTGATATTGTTCAATTACTACGTGTTGCCGATATGCACCCCTACCAGAAGTGCCCTACTCACTGGGAAGTATCCCATCCACACAGGTACCAGATATCATTTCATGTGCAGAGAAGTGCAGTTTTAAGTTAAATTTCCGCCCAGGAATAAAGAGTATAAATAATGTTCTTCTGGATCATTGTTTATTGTCTGCCTTGATTTCTTTGGGTAATGGTGGAAAGTGGTTGTCAGAGAACTTCTTGTGCAGCCATGATGAAATGATGGATATGATCTTTAACCTGCATGCACATGTGCAATCAATTTGAGGATCCAGGACTTATGTGGGCAGAAAAATCAATTATTAATTCCCCTTCACAGAATTTGCCGGGTCTTCAAAAACCAACGAATTGAGGAATTTCTGTAATTTCAAATCGACAGGTATGCAGACCAACACCATCGAAGCTACGCAACCCTACGGCGTACCCCTGAACTTCACCATGCTACCAGAGAGACTGAGGACATTGGGATATAAGACACATGCTGTGGGCAAGGTATGATATCCTGGGGGAGGGGGGGTACCTGGTAGATATATCCTTCCTCAGGGAGTAAAGAAATAAGAACCGTAACCATGGTGATGGCCATGGCTTAATTCCTACCCCTTACTTACAATGCTCTAAACCGAAATGTTAAGGGTACTTTATAATTAATAATGCAAAATGGATGAGAGAGCCAGAGAACTATAGGGTAAATGGTTTCTTAACGAAAGGAAAGTGGTTGGAGAAAAAACAACATGACTTCAATCTGGAACTGTAAGTCATTTGTTTGCCGGAAAGGTGATGGCATGAAGGAAGTGTTGGCATGAAGGAAATGATGGCGTGTAGGAAATGATGACATGTTGGAAGAGATGGCATGTTGGAAGAGATGGCGAGTAGGATGTGATGGCACGTGGGAAGTTATAGCATGTAGGAAGTGATGGCATGTGGGAAGTGATGGCATGTACTAGCCTCAGGGAAGTGATGCCCTGTAGGAAGCGATGTCATGTAGGAAGTGATTGCGTGTAGGAAATGATTGTGCGGGAAGTGATGGCATGTAGGAAGTGAAGGCGTGTAGGAAGTGATGGCATGTAGGAAATGATTGCATGTAGGAAGTGATGTCGTGTAGGAACTGATGACATGTAGGAAATGATGGCGTGTAGGAAATGATGGCGTGCAGGAAATTATGGCGTGTAGGAAGTGATGGCGTGTAGGAAGTGATGGCGTGTAGGAAGTGATTGCGTGTAGGAAGTGATTGCGTGTAGGAAGTGATTGCGTGTAGGAAGTGATGGCATGTAGGAAGTGCACGTGTAAGGAAGTGATGGCATCTAGTTTTCATTGGTGTTGACGAAACATGACGGAATGTAGCTCATTGAATGAATGGCTTAACAAATGGTCTATACCACCAGAGTAGTATAATAACCTTTCATTTATTGATTACATACCGAGACACTTCACACTCTGTCATGTTCTTCATTTGTCTCCATCCTTATTGTTTCTAATCGTTTCAGTGGCATCTAGGGTTCTACAACGAGGATTACATACCCACCCGCAGGGGCTTCGACACTTTCTTCGGGTACTACTGCGGCAAGGGAGATTATTTCAACCACGTTAACGACGAGGTAAGTGTCGTAAAACAAAAGGATGGACAGTTTAAAGGGGTACTTCTTCTAATTTCTTCTTGAGTTTATCTATATGCAACAGGAGAGTGGATAGACCAGTTATGGCAGAATTTCTTTTTCTCTTCATGGTTGGGTTAATGGTTTTCAAATTTTGCTCAAGATTGTTACAAAAAGTGCAAAAGAAAACGTTCAGCAAGTTATATGTGGGTTGCTATTAAGGTAACTGAGGCAATTGGGTCTGGTGCAACCTTTGCCCCATGGACGTTGCCATGGATACATGTTCCTATAGCAGCGTAGTATTTAACAGAACATAAAAAGGAGCCTCACCCAGTTAGTGGATTAAAAGGGGTATATTGCTCACTTCCTGTGACAAGAAAGTTTAAAAATGGTCCCATGTGTTTATATTTTGTCCGAATTGAAATGATGGTTCTCGGGAAAGCATAAACACAAGTCAACACACAGGCACACAGACGTGAAAGGTGAGTATGAGTTTCTTTCATTTCATAATGTTTGGTCAATTACCGTAATAGTTGCTCTGTCCTCTTTACCTCGTGACCGTCGTAAATTACACAGCAGACCTACACGGGGTTCGACTTCCACCGAAACGGGACCGTCTACAAGCCGGTTTTCGGCCAGTACTCCACGGAGATTTTCACCCAGAGGGCGGGAGAAATCATCAGGGAGCACGACCCGAGCACGGTATGGCCTCATTTCGTTTAATATGGGTGCCGCAGATTATGGTCCTTAATCGAACCAGGAGATATATATATGTATATATATTTACATTAATGTGCAACTATGTCTCTCCCTGTTGCGTCCGACTGCCGGGACGCTCGTCAGCGTATGCATATAGTACCGAATGCTTCCTTTGTATCCTTGTAGCAAGTCACCGGAGACTATCAAATCCAGCCTTTCCCCGGTGATGTCCCTGCTGGCTTCAAGGTTGCAGGCGCACCTAGACTGTATCTAGATCGTAGGTATACAGACAAACCCTTGTCTTAAAATGTCTCTCTACTATATGACAGGTATAGTCAATTGTTTAAAACCATGCTCGCCGTCCTGCACCACTCCCTCTTTTTTTTTTTTCCACCACTTTCCTGCCGAATGCAATGACCGTAATTCCGGCGAGCGATGTAAACACATTGTACGTTCGGACTCCCATCGGGATACGCCACTGCGTGCCGACAAAACCACTTTCACTGCTTCGAGCTAAGTTATTTCCGTCCTATCAGATCGAGGCACATGAATTTATGGGTTCACATCGCTTCTCCATCACACACTTCACGCACTCCACGTAAACGGTAACTATAGCTACGATCTAGAACCGCGTACCGGAAAGGAATCTGTAGGAGAAGGAGGGCTATATCTGGAGGTGGCGCTATCTCAAAATGGGTAGAGCGCAGTGAAAACAAATTATCTGCGTCCAGCAGCTGATGGGTTTGGGGCGCCCTCTGTGCGTAGGGAAACATCGGCGATTGAGGAAGGTGATGAATGCATAATAGTTTAGAAGAGTGAAATGTTTCCATTGAGAGTATGGACTTTGTATGTATAAAGATATCAAGTATCTAAACACACACAAAATAGGCCTAATGTTGCAGACGTTATGCTGTTACGAATGGTACTAATCTGATATCAGGTATCTAAACACACACACAAAATAGGCAGGCTAACGTTGATGTTATACTGTTACGAATGGTACTAATCTGATGTCAGGTATCTAAACACACACAAAATAGGCGGCTAACGTTGATGTTATACTGTTACGAATGGTACTAATCTGATATCAGGTATCTAAACACACACAAAATAGACCTAACGTTGACGTTATATGCTGTTACGAATGGCACTAATCTGATATCAGGTATCTAAACACACACAAAATAGGCGGCTAACGTTGACGTTATGCTATGAATGGTTCAATAATCTGATATCAGGTATCTAAACACACACAAAATAGGCCTAACGTTGACATTATGCTGTTACGAATGCTACTAATCATGTATCTAAACATGCACGCACAAAATAGGCCTCTAACGTTGATGTTATACTGTTACGAATGGTGCTAGTCTGATATCAGGTATCTAAGCCACACATACAAAATAGGGCCTAATGTTGGCGTTATGCTGTCACCGATGCATGGTACTAATAGGCCTGTTGGGTACGTGTGCCTGTACTGGGTGTTCAGTTTAGGCTAGCACCCAGCACAGGGCACACGCACATTAGACTATATAGCGTTATAGCATTGAAAGGGTTAAATTGAAAGGCCTTTAACGACCCACAGCACTCCTCAGTGCAAACTGTATCCTAGACCTGTTCCCGCATACATGTATAGCCTCCGTTATTTCACGAATGTCGGCCACCGGTGTACGATCTGGCTGTAATATTCAAATCTGCGCAGTTCTGCTGTACATTTTGTTGAAACGATGCCATGGCCGCCATGGAATCTATCAGGTTAAGCAGCGCAGCGACAAGCTCTGTGTGAACCACTCCAGATGCATTCGTCACTGCCGATTGAATGAAATGTTTGCTGCAATAAAAATGCCCGAACAGACTTTTCGTCGCTAATCGCTGCAATGGTCTCAGTCACTGGGTGATTGCATGGCCGGATCATACATGATCACAAGCACAGAAAAATAACGATTGCAGCAAAATGCCAGCTATTGAACTTGAACATGCTCGAATATCTGGGTAAAATCAAGATTGACAAGTTGACGCGTTATGTTGAATATGATTGCGATGGTCAATCTTATGTCGAAGATGGCAAAGAGTAAAAAATCTCGCTATTGCAGCTCGACTGCATTAACAGTTTTTCCCCCGGTAGTATAGCTCAGCAAGTCCGTTCACGCTTTTAAGTCCCTGTTTTCAGCTGAATTTTCATGGGTTACAACATTGCGTAGCTGAAGTCTGCACCCATTTCAAGAAACATCGCTCTCGAGATCCTTTCGCTAAAGTACAAACACCTGCAGACGTTTGTATAATTACCTTTGCTATACTTGCTGTCACTTTCAGGCCGATTAAATTGAAAAATAACTCTGGGTCAAGATAGAACCGCAACCTGGCCAAATTGTTATTATTATCATTTTTTGGTTTAATGGTGGTATCGAGCCCAGCTGTCCACGATACACGATGTCCCTTTCGTTCCATGACCTCTTGCAGCCTCTTTTCCTGTACCTCGCCCACCAAGCGGTGCACAGCGCCAATAAGGACGACCTGCTGCAGGCGCCTCAAGAATACATCGATCGATTCCCAAACATCAACTTTGAACCGCGGAGGAAATTTGCAGGTAAAAACAAATTAGTACCTTTCTTTGTTTTAGCATCAGATATGTGGCTGCTTTGTATTCAAGGTTCAAAGATTGACCACTGTGTTAGAATACAAGGCATTCTACATGAAGAGCATATATCTACTAACATGTCCGTAGCTAAGAGATTGTAACTGGTTCATGAAGAGCCTCCACTATCAGCAAATCACACCACACCCCTACAGCTAGGGTTCTAAATATTTGACAGCAATGTGCCACCACATGATCCATACCCAACCAACATGAGCTGTGATCATCCCCGCTTCTGTAATTTGCAGAAAGCTACGACTCAATTTCCTTCTTTTAACAAGATCAGTGCGATGATGATTGTTCCAAAACGCATATGTAACGTCAGGCTTTTATAAGCAATTTAATATATTCATTACGGTTGTGCGGAAAAATAAGTCTCCGCTCATTATCGAACGTGGTCTCCACTTTGTCGCATGATTTTGCATCGACCGCATGCACTGATCAATATTTCCATGCAGATCATTGGGGGCTGGGGTGGGGGAAGAAATTCAAAGTCTGAGATATTACTATGGTTTTTGAAAGACCAATTTCAAGATGTAGCCTATATGATTTTTGTTTAATAAGCAATAACAAATTGTGTGGAGAAAAAACGGCTAGGCTCCAGTGAGTGTAGCTGTATATTCGGTGTGCATAACAAATTGAAAATATACAGCAATGATTACTACATTCTGCTTACATGTGTGCCCGCGTTATTGGTTACATCTTTACCCGTGGCATATGCCCTTTTTGCTGGTGGTCATTTGCTGTGGGTACCCTACCCTGGCCTACAAAGCTTCTTTGATCTTCACCTATAACGGCTTAATTTTTGCCATGGCCTGCCTGTTTTGAGCCTCGTGCCTAACATGAAACACTGCGAATGTTATAATATCTTAGAGGGAAAGTGTCATGAAGGTCATGATGTAAAAGAAAACATTCTCTGAAAATTCTGTCGGCGCTAATTGAATATTGACTAATTAGGGCCGTCATTGAGAATAACTCGAATGATCAGTGATGAGGGAATAACTACTTGCCTTGTCATGGCAGCTATAGCTATCAATAACAATGTATGTTTACATTCCGGATTAAGTCTCTCTTGGTAATCGGTACCAACCTTAGATGTGGGCCAATGTGGTGTATATATATCCCTCAAAATCCACCATCCAGTACCCCATGCAGCGGGGTCTTAGAGGTAACCATTTTAGAGCTAATACATTCAAACGTTCAAACGTCGGGTACTTTTTACACCGTGTATGAGTTAGTGTAATTGTAGTTAATGTGAGGACATTTTTCCCACCCGGGCTGCTCTAGGGATGGTAGCTGCCCTCGACGATTCCGTGGGCAACGTCACCAAATCCCTGAAAGAGGCGGGGCTCTACGACGACACCATCATCCTCTTCACCACTGACAACGGGGGGCCGGCCCACGGCTTTGACGGCAACTACGCCAACAACTTCCCGCTGAGGGGCGTCAAGCACACCCTCTGGGAGGGCGGGGTGAGGGGGACGTCGTTCGTCCACAGCCCCCTCCTCCAGACCAAGGGCAGGGTCTCCGACAAGCTCCTGCACGTCTGCGACTGGTACCCGACGATCCTGAGGCTCGCCGGGGGCGACGTCGGCGAAGGTGGTTACGACGGGTTCGACGTCTGGGATGCCGTATCAAAGTACGTTGAGATCACCGGTATGGATTAGTCCACACTAGATCACAGGCGACCGACGCTGTCCCAGCCAGGTCTGTGTTTGCAGAAACAAGGAAGCTATATAATTATGCAAGTTTCTGTCATCGTCGTAGAGTTGTCCCCTACAAACGCCAATGCCAGACTGTCTAATTAATATATTTGAGGTACATATACCTGTGAAAAGATTGTGAAGAACATGTGTTTCAGTTACTTAATTCCACCCAGAAAGCTGAATCCCACGAACACTTACTTTCACAAGCAAGCTAGGGCAGCATATTATATATACACTCAAGAAAATGGCCGTTTTCTGGATTGCAATCCCAAATGGCCAAAAATAATGGGTCCCGGTGAATGAATTATCCATCGCTCTACGAATATTGGCATCAGATCCTATGGTAGCAGTCGATGGTACCATCGGGGGCCTAGTGCTGAGTTGTTATCGCCACCAAATAGGCAGGTATGCGGCGAATACGAGGTCACTGCCGCTGAATGAAGGCCAGAGAGGAATTACTCTCCGTAAGAGAATTTTGACCAACTTCATTAATTCATACGACCTCTGCAGCTGTGTAGAATGCATGTATGTATGCGGCAAATCTTGTGTGGAAGCCGACAGCCGTGGTACTTACAAATTTCAATATAACCATGAACATGAATGTTTTCGAGACTAGGCCGAGAAAGTTTAGGATAGTGTATGCCCTAACTACCAGCTCAGGTCGAGAACTTACCAGATTCCTGGAATGAATGACTAAAACATGTTTAAACCACCTTAAATCCACTCGATAAGTTTCACACCCATCTATCCATCTGTATCTCAATTTAAATACATTAAAACAGTCTCCAAGCGATCAAATATTATCGTGATTTCCGCTAACGTGCCCAAAAACAATACACTTTTCCGACCGGCGAAGGTTTTGGTGATATATATATATATGTTCTGTGGATTCCAAGCGTATACAGTTAGCGTCCATCCAAAAATAACTGCACGTCTGGCAAAATAATTTAAAACGGCAGTATAGACTGATGTACCTTCAAGTCCTATATATCCCATATCAATCCATACAATCATGATCCATTTGAATGCAATTAAACACGTGTAGGGCCTATCCTGCTGCCCATGCTCTGCCAGAGTGTTGAGGAAATCTTTGCAAGAATTTTAAAGTCCTTGTGAAATCTGAATTTGTCCGAATTGTTTGTCCGAATTCTTTCGTCCACGAATTTGGTATATTTATATATATGTATGCGTGTATATATAATATATACACATATGAGTGTATATATATATACACATATGAGTGTATATATATATATACACATATGAGTGTATATATATATATATATACACATGGGTGCACATATGGGTGTATATATATACACTCATAAAAGTGGCTATAGCTTGAATAACCGTTCCCCTCCGCCGATCAGGTAAAACCCGATATTTACCTGTGCAACATCATTTCGTCACGTATTGGGACCAGCTGGAATGTGACAAGCGTGTTCTAACCTTTGACCTTTTTTCCAGGGACAGCGCATCGCCCCGAAAGGAGATCCTACTGAACATCGACCCCGTCGGCTACTACGGCGCCCTCAGGAGCGGCGACTACAAAGTGATTACGGGCGATACTTACGGCGGCGAGTGGTCCGGCTGGTACCCCCTGGAAGGAGAGTATCTAGGTCAGTGGGATAATATAGGCCACCCCGTGGATCTGAGTTCAACTGTTCTATGATCATGCATGCTGAACTCTTAAAAAGCTGTACTCTTTTTAAGTATAAGGAAATGTCGAATTTGTCTCGATTACTGTAATCACGACGATTTCTATACTTTTATCGTTTTTCATTCGACCCTTTCTTTAAACTAAACTGGTTAGGTTATTGAAGTTAAAATGAGCGGACCGTTTTCTGTGTCGATGTTGTCGCTAGTTCGTAAGTGTGCACGTATCGTGGGCAATAGCCGCCATGCACGGTTTTGGCGTCGTGATATCACGGCAATAATCGTCCGTGATATCGGGTATTAAAATGAAAATGTACTCCCTCACCATACGGAACTGGAACGACAGGCCTACGTATCTAGATGTTTTTCTTTTCCGTTTGATCAACGTTCAACGGCAGATTGTTCCTGGTAGCTGCATTTTTTCACCCGTACAGGAGAAGCCGCTGTTTTGGTCTATCGCTTTCCCCCCCACCCCCCAAAAAAAATTGTAATTCGTAATTTATTCCCTCGAGGCACACAAAACTCGAAGAAAATTAAAATTATGCGGCAGGCGATATATATAAATACCTACGCTATGTGAATGGATGTGTATTCAGGCCCCGATGGTACCACACCAGGCCACCGTATAGTCACCGGTATCATGCAAAGACAACTGAACTAAGAATTCCATACTTTGCGCACGACGTCTCATTTCTCGTCGGACAGGTCCAGTCGGATGTCTTGCCGTATGTGCGGCGTATAACTGTACCGGGGGCATCGCCTCCATGCCGGAGTGCCACATGTCGTAGCGCGATTGGTTGGGTTGTTTTTTTTTCTGTCGTGCCAGTTCCTCCCCCCCGGACCCGAAGGGGTTTATAAAGTATGTAGGCCCCGTTTTCGCAGAACGTCGTTCAGACTTTTGACGTTCCGTTTGTTATCGAGTTCGTCTGTTAAATCTGTCGACTATATGTCCCTCCATAATTAACCTGAAAGAATGTGTCGGCAAAGAGTTGGTAAATCTGCGAGGAGCGTCTGAGGAACGCCGTCACAGTTGAAGTATTAAGTGGTGTGTAACGTACTGTAAGCCGCAGAGGGAGTATATCCTCGTCACGATGTTTTGCCGATTGCCCGACAGCTGAATTTATACAGAGTAAGCTTCTATCCGAGGGTAGCAATTTGCAGATTTTGATCGAGGATATAGCTACAAAAAAAAGCCTGTTTGCATGACCTTTGACCGTTTGTATTTTCAGTGCACCATAGTTCGTAATTTCTCTAGAGCTGCTAACCAATGTACCGATCTTTATCTACTTGTAGTTACTCTTTTAATTTCATTTTGTTTTTGTTGTAAGTCTCTTGTAAGTTTTCCTAACGTAGGCTGCTACTCGTTGGATAGCCCGACGGAATTCCCTCACTAACGCTACCCTTTCTCGCCCCACCCCATACCATGCACAGGTACCGCCCAATTACTACCCAAAGCGAGCGTTGTGTCCTGTCCACCGATTCCTGCCAATGCCAGCACCGACTGTCTTCCGGCAAAGAGCCCTTGTCTCTTTAACGTCAAGGACGACCCCTGCGAATTCTATAACCTTGCAGACGAACGTCCAGGTAAAACTGTTGGAAGTACTAGCTGTATTTTTAACTTTTTTTAATGTTTAAACTTGCAAACCTTAAGGCTCAAGATTGAAGAATGATAATCAGCAGAAAGATAAGATCTATTTGATGGAAGGTATATATATCTTCATGATAACAGAATGTGATCGAGTTTGTGAACCTCTTTTTCCACCCAGGGGGGGTGTGGGAAGAAATGCCAAAATCTGAGACATTTTTTGAACTATAAACCCCAAGACGTAGCCTTTTACTTTTCGTTTCGTCCTCTTGAACAGAGATCCTGTCTGTGTTGATGGATCGTCTGCAGTTCTACAATTCCACGATGGTGCCATCCGGGAAAAAGCCGAGCGACCCCAATTCGAATCCCCGGCTACACGGAGGTGACTGGATCCCGTGGATATGATCGAGGACCG
>JAODAG010279798.1:0-12769 GCA_027574785.1 Orphnurgus asper | reverse complement strand
GTCTGGCAGAGTCGTGGCACAGTATATATATCCATATATATATATAAATATATATCTATATATATATATATATATATATACCCCGGAGGAGGATGATGAAATGTTACGGTATGGGGCACAGCTATTGAGGTATAGGGTCAACGACTTACTGTATCGCATTAAAACGGGACCGAGAAGGTGTCTCGTGTCGTGTATTTTCCTCACTGTTTGAATATTTTGTTCTTGAAAATTATTTTACTTTTTCTCTCTTTTTTTTTCCTTTTGAGGGAAGGGGGATGGATTGGTTGGTTGGTGGATAATTTTTTTTGGTGGGGGGGGGATAATTTTTTTAATGTCATCCTGTGATTAGTGCAGTTTACTGTAAGTTGTTCGTACCTTTACCTCCAGGAATGGTGCCTTCCAAGTCGACTACCGCCACCGGCACTGAGACACCCACGCCGACACCGGCGATGAACAACACCCAGACCACCATCTGCGGGGACAAGCTGATAGCCTTCTGCGAAATGGTAAGTAGCCAACCTCCCTCCCCCCTGGCTATGACGCCATTAAGCGACCAGGTGCATTGCAGAGAGGAATGCAATGGGTTTGGTTTGTGGTGGGTACAACCGAGGGTGCGGGAACGGTCAAGAGCGTAAAGTTCCCTCTCGGGTTGCAAACGGCTGTCCTACATCGTGCGTTGGTGATTATTTTCCAGATATGGGATCGTGTGGTGGTGTTGGGTGGGGGGGTCGTTACATATGTGGTATTCCTTTCGTTGAAGAACATCTACGATTGCATATGCTAATCGTGTCCGAGTACATTCAGCGGAGAAAAATAGGTTCGTTGCCTTCCACACAGGGATATCCTTGTCCGTGAACCAGCGGCGGATCCAGGATTTCAAAAAAGTACCATCGGTCAAGAATCAAGAAACCATTTCGCACAGAAAAAGTGGGGTGGGCAGAAAACAACAATATCAGCAAATTGTGCCATTTTAGCAAATGTATCAAATTCTGTAATATGCCTTAAGGAAAGGGGGTGGCATACCCCTCTGCACCCCCACACCCTGGCTCCACACCCGATACTTGGAGGATCGAGGGGTTATTATTTGATATGATTAACCACAGCATGGCAGTAAACGAGTATCAGAGTTTCTCACTCCTTACATACTCTTGGACTTTAATTTGTGCACCATTAAAACAAGAAGCCCCGCTGGGTGTGTTTTTTTCCCCCCATTATTCGCGCTAAGGAACGTAATAATTCTCGTTGTTTGTTAGGCAATTTTTCTTTATTACTACAAAATTTACCAAATAAATTGTCCAGACTTTGTGCACACGGCTTAATCCGACAGTTTCCTTCCCCCGGGAAAATGGATGGGCAAACAACAACGGCGGTTTCCGAGAGAGAGAGAGGTGGAGAGCGGCCAATTGCAAATACTTCATTTCCCCCTCCACCCTCCCCAAAGTCAAATCAAATTTTTCATTTTTTTCATGGAGATGTTTACCATCGTTAGCGGGCAGTCGTTAGCGGGCAGCGCATTGTTGTTTTATTGCTTTATTGTCTGATTAGAGCCGTTGACACTAATGAACGAGGACGGCGGAGGAAGCGAGGAGTTACGCGACTTGGAGATGCGATCCGAAAAACAAACGAATGACACGCACGGCTGCCGGTAAACACGCGACGTTTTCTTATCCACGGGCACCGTCAACAGGATGTCATAATTTTAGGGCCGAAAGTTGAGACCCGGTTTAAAGGGGGAGGGGATGTCGTCTTATTAGGCGATGTAGGTCGATTGCTTCGGCAACTGATCTAAATGAGATCGGAGTCCCGCGCGAGTCCGTATCGCGATCTGGGGATTTATGAAGGGGAATAGCTGGGGGTTGTTTGATCAGTGACCGAGGAATGTCACATCAAAGTTTTCAAAGTTTCTTACAGAGAGGGAGGGGGTTAAAGGTGGATATATTCCATGCTCTCCCTCCCCACATCCCAGACGTATAACAGTATTTTGAAAGGTCGAGTCAATCTTTTGTTAAATGCATTATTATGACATTCATGTTTAGTATGGAAGGGAATAGGATATATTTAGGCCAAGTTCTCTATATGTATGCAAATGAGTTAGCTATAGCCAATACAATTAAAATTCTCATCTTGATATTGTAATACGATTGAGATAATCCCAAAACGAGGGAATTTCCTGCGAAATGTAGTTTATTACGCAGCTCAGGGCGTTGAGCTCCGAGAATGTGCCGTCGTAGATCATGTAGTACGGAGACCATAGGTAAAAGTTTTCTGTATAGGGGGGATCCTACGCTGGAAGATGTATAAATATATATTGGGATTCTAAGTTGTAAGGCTTCTCGTTAGTAAGCGTCGTTATACGACCGCAAAGCGTAAGCACAATTAGAAGCGAGTCAATTTTAGAAGCACATGTTCGTATACACTCCTCTCAAGAGGCTCCCATCCATAGCTAGAACAGACTGAAGGATTCTATAGTCGTAGACTTCTCGTTGAAGTCGTCACACTCTTCCGGGCCTCTCGGGGCGGTCGTTGGTGCAGCAAATATTTCATTCAAGCGCAGGTCGGGAGCCTCTGTATTTGGCTACCTGTGTGTTGCAGTGTCTGTTCTCTTGTCCAGACATCCAAGTCTAAAAATAACAGTACTAAAAGCAAAAAGGAAAAAAAAAAAAAACGGGGAATATTCTTGCAAGCTCAAGGTGACTCATGCATACATCTCTCTGCTCGGTAACGGTACACTGACATAAGATAGAGGGACAAGTGTTTGTTGAACGTCTGTTCATTACAATGTTAATTGGGGCAAATTATTCAAACAAATAAAACACAACACATACATATTTTAGTTTGTTCATGGGTTTTGTCAAATACAGTATGTGCAAACTTACAGAGAGAGGTATGATCGGATTAATGATATTCAATGTTAACCCAACATCTTGGTATGCAAGACAAAGTGAAATTTAGTGTAGGCTACACTGTGCATACTGTATGTATGTAGATACTAGCCTATCCCCTAACTTACACATACTGTACCCTGCACATGTATGTATCCTATATTTTGAGGTACTTTATATCAGACCACCTGAAATATAAAGTACGTGTAACATGTGTATGTAGATACTAGCCTATCCCCTAACATACTGTATATTCACTTATCTATGTATGTTTCCTATATTTGATGCGATGCATTATTACTCTCACCACGGTGGTGTGAATTGACCACACAGCTAGCTCTGGATATCTATATGCGCATAGTTCTTCGATCGCGTCCTTTTCTCTTGGGCGGTTTTCTTTACGCCGTCCTTGATGTCACCCTAAGAGATCGAGAAGGAGCGGAAACCTCTCCGATCGAGTTCCTAAGAGGATAGAGTGACTTTGTGCGTCGCTCCGTGCCGAACTGTTGAAATATCCATCCGTTAAGTTCCACGAGAGATAAGGTTCCCTGTGCGAAAACTTCGTCCATAAATATTTTATGATTGTATAATATTTAGGATAATATTTCACTCCTAACCTTCGAACGTATGCCCGCCACCCTTGTCAATGGTTACAGGAGAGTGACAAAAGCAACGCCCGACCGCTTAATCCCAGCTCTCTGAATTATGCTGAGGATATTCTCTTCGGCTGTATGGAAGGAAAATATTGAGCAGTCCTCGTTACAAAGTACCCTGCTTGTAATTAATTTCATGTTAATAGTATGAAGGGCCTCCTAGTCCAAACAGTTTTGGTCTGTGTTGCAAAGACACTTAATTGAATTCTATAATTTTTGAGGTGTTGCTCTTTAAATGTCTTGGGACTTAATCAATAAAAGCAGCAATGTAAGTAAATCCTATCATCTCCTCACATTATTGCACTTAATTGGGTAGGAAAACGTAGCAGAGACACTGTGTCAATTTACATGAAAACAACATGTAAGTTTAAAAAAAAGCAGGTGGTTGGTACTCGCCCTCGGATACATTTGGCGAAAAACGTAGGTTGCAGCAAAGCTTTTTGAAAACAATTATGTTTAGGTCGGGGGGGGGTATGATGACATCATGGCTGGTTTTACATTAAAGGAGCATTCCAGCCTTATGGCCTGTTCGACAAAGGGATATATCGAACTGTGAAAGATATTTTACAATGCATCCTACATTTTGTAGTTTCTATTTTTCCCAGTAAATAATGCATCAAAAGGAAACTTTTGATTAAACTATCCTTCCAAAAAGACCAGATAAAACAGGGTAACATGAAAGATGTAAGTTATAATTAAGCTTTCCTGTTAATGAAGTTTGCTGTGATTATGATTTGTAGAATAATTATACCCTATTTCAATTAACAGACTGGACACCGAATCAATTATAACCAAAAAAATTAAAGAGGCACAGGGTAACTTTGACAAGTTGAACTATGGAACATCCTTTTGTTTTTGCCTACAGTGGCTGGAGAGAGGGGGGGTGGTGGTAACCCCCCTTCCCCATCAAACCTAGGACAAGCTGGGTATCGATCGGCTGTTTGATAGAACAACATTCTAGGGACACAAATTGTCCCAGATTTGAGCCCCTCCACTCCCTTTTGTTCCAAAACAGGGAAAACGACGTAACCATATACGAAAAGATGAACGTTTTACCATTCGGCACAACCTTTTTCCATTTCGTGGCCCAGTTTGTGGATTAAATTCTTAAAGAGCGATCGGCTCCAAGGGCTTAAATAAGAGAATCAAGAGTCGAAGCGTCCGCATCGTGGTTTTCATCAGCCTCTTTCACCAAAATTTTATGAATTCACATTCACAGGCCTATACAGAGTAGCGTCATTTAATTCCCCCCCCCCCAGTATATGAATATTCATATTGATTAACGGTGTAAATGGCGAGTCTGGTGAGTTAAGTTAATGTTGTCTCGCTGTCTAATTTATTACCCTTCGAGAGGACATCGTCATGACGACCGAGGCATCGGGGGCAGCTTCCTTCCAAGGCAAGTAATTAACTGGAGTTTCTTGAAACGGAAGGTTTTCGCGGCTCCCGAGTTTGATGGAATAACTGTTATCGCGGAGCCGTTCTTCTCGTAACTATAAAGCACATTGTCGCGTGATATTCTTACCCTTGGAACAAAAAGTCATTGCATTACATTCAAGGGCTGATTGCGGCAGACAGTTTATTATTATTATATTAGAGTTCTTATTACGAGGTGTTATCGCATGCTTTGATGTTTTGTAATGTTCCGATAGGATTTGGTACGGGGCATAACATACTTGTAGACGACCAATCACATTTGTAGCCTTCACCCGATCACAAACTTATGTTCGGACGCACGTACGTGCAAATGTATTAATGTACCTCCTGTAGTTAACAGTCCTTTTAACCGTAATATTTTAAGCTTAATACTTACTTGATGACGCTCGCGAGATGGAAGCTATAGCACTGTTTGAAATATTCAGGGCAATTTGGGAATTTGTCTCATCGTTTTATGATAGGCCTACGAACATCAAGTCGTCTCACACAATTGGGGCGACCATTAAAATCCATCCCTCCCTCCAGCATGAAACGCTTTTCTAAAAAAAAATATATAAAATGAAAATATAATTAAGGAAAGACATGACTGTCTGCTTATTTTCAACAAAAAGGGCAAAATTTGTTTGCAACCAAAGGAATAAATTAGCTTCACTCTACTCCACTGGTTCGCTAGACTCTCCCTTTGCTCCTAGGAGAGCATCTCTCCATCTGCGCATCTGTGTCTCTCATCGCTCTTCATCAACCATCTGTTTTATGCATTGCCTTCCGATTATTCTATAGCATAATAAATTGGAATGGATGCCGCAAGTAAAGTTTAGAGACTTGGATGATAATCAAAGGCTCTTGAGAACAGAAAGAAAATAAAGAGCCATTCGTCGTCGTGGTAGTGCGGATTCGGGCGAACCTCGGATTAATTATCCGCCCGTTTTGTAAAATCACTATTTGGAAACTGATTGCGTTTAAACAAACAGACGATGTTTACGTTGAAAACCTTGTTGGCGAGGTTAGGCGCATGTGGAACACGTTTACTTTTCTATATCCTGTACTTGTCAGTGTTGTAAAGCTGCGTAACGTTTGTAACACCGTTATAATGTTTCGTGAATTCAGAAATTAAAGGAAAAAAAGAAACATCTTCCAACCTTCCAATTTCTGTTAAAAAAATTTTAATCACCCACCCACCCCAACCATCAAGATATTTTTCAGAGAAAACTGGTAAGAAAATGGCTTCATCGTGAAGCCTTTTTTTTTATAGTTATATTCGTCCTTTACCTATTAAAGGTTGAAACAATGAGGAATAAGATTGGCAACGAAGCAAAATCGGTAGCAGTTAGCACCGGAGTCAAAGTTAGTTCCTGCCGTTTAGCTGGGCGGGGGGCTTCAAAGCCGCCTGGACCAACAACCTGCTCTCGTTAACTGCCGAAACCTTTCGTGAAATGTATTTTTAGCCAGCAGGAGGCGAGCGATGCTTTTCAAGGAGAGACCTCTTGGGGGTTTATATCGTAAAATCAATTAAATGGGGAACCAGCTGGGGGGGCGAGGGAGGGGGAACGAGGCGAAGCGCGAGGCCGACGATGTAAACGATGCGCCATCAATTTCGATCGTTAAGCTCTTGCTTGATAGGCGCGGTAGACGTTGATGTCTGTTGGGTTCTTGTGGTTTGGGTTCCTTCCTTGTATGAACCTTACAATGCTAAACAAAACATTTAATTATGTCTCACATGTTTAGTCCAAATTTGATCAAGTCTTGCAATATTTTTAGTTAATTTTTATTTTTGAGGGTCAGACGGATCTGTAAGGTGGGGGAGGGGGGCGGAGGGAAGAACAGAACATTAGCTACTAGTTCTGGATTTCCCCTAACGTTGCAGTACTTATTCACCTTAAAGGGTGCAACAAATTTTTAGCTGGTTTTTTTTTGGTAATTCCAAGATTGAGATACTGGGGGGGCGGCTATCCACTAGTGTCCTGCCCACGGAGGTATAACTGCCGCTGCAACGCTTCCACCGCCGTCTTATGGTATAGGGCTGCAAGTCTTTAAATCCGCCCGTTGGAGTGCCTAAGCGAATCGGGGAAGCAGCGCAGAGCCGAGTCCCACGCGAGCGAGTCGATAGAGACAATTGTTTTCTTATCCTCGGAACGGTCGTTGTCGCAAACGATCGAGTTACGCAGAGAGAGTTAACTGGAATGTTTTGATATGCGTGGCCGTCCGGTCTCCAGTGCATAATATAAATATGCATAATATAAATATGCATAATCTAAATATGCATCTTATAAATATGCATGATGTACTGATTCGTCTCCAACGAAACTAGCTTCATTTTAGGAGTCTTATCTGGAAGATTATAATAAGTTTCAAGCCCTCGCCTCGCTTCAGTGCAATAATAATGTTAAGAGGACATAAACTCGATCGGCACCAAACATTCTAATGTTCAGTACGTGTAACATACGTGCCGATTTACTTCTTTGAGAGTATATAGCCTGAAATATTCATGTGATTAATGAGGTCCTAATTTTATGTAGGGTCATAACTATTGTTTTTTTTTTTAATTAATATGTCTATTGCACGGTCCACACAGCTGATGAGGAGGGAGTTATTTTTTAATAGTGCTATGAAGCAACGAAATACAACAGTCCATGATGCGTACGTTGTACAGTAATAATCCAGTTGCATGTTTTAAAGGTCCTCGTGGTTGTTTTGAATTGTCTTATCTAAGGTTCCTTGTGTCTATTATAGTTTCAGAACTAACTTACAGTTGTATACAACTTCTGAGTGGGTCAACCTTTCAGTGGGCCATGAGATGATATTCCATCTTATAGTAGCTGTCTCTGCATTGAGACGTTTGGTAAACTACCTATAAGAATCGAGGTGGGAGGTGGTGGACAAACGTTTGTTTTGGTTGATTTTCAACTGTTAATTACAGGCTAATTAAGATTAATTATGCTAAATAAACCACAAACACACATACTTGGGGTTCCCATCAATATAGCAAATATTTCAAAGGTAAGATCAGATCCGGCTACAAACTTTTACAGTCCTACTCAGAATACTGCTTTAATTAAAGTCATTTAAATACTTTTCTAAACCAGCAAAACAGTTGTGATACTGAAAGAGTTGAAGGAGAGTACTGTACAAATTCTTCATATCTGATGTACCTAAAATCTAGCCCCCATATATGCTAGAAATGGTCACCTAAGTTTGCTTTCAATGCATGGCTTGCCACTGGGAGTATTCTGTCTATTGAACATTACTTTTATTTTTAGCATAAATTACTATACAAATCTCTGTAATATGACGTATCTTAAATGACAAACAGTCTAGCCCCCAGTTATGCTAGAAAGTTCATAAATAGTCACCTAAGAATGACAGTTTGCTTTCAATGTATGGCTTGCTCCTTTGAACATTTTCTTTTTTAGCAGAATTTGATTTGTCTTCAGTAATGTCCAACCGTGCTGCTCTTTAAGCACATTATGAAGGAGAGAGACAGTGCTACATACACCGCCACTGCGATGGTGTAGAATCTCCACGTACCATGTGGCCATATACATACTGCTGCTTCATATTAGTCGTGTCAACTTAGCAGATCATGTCAATTTACCAGTACTAATTATTCCCAACTGAATAGATGAAAAGGGGTTCTGTCGGAGGGAATTCAGTAATACAGAGAGAGAGAGAGAGATTATTTCATCACCCAGCGTCGTCGTAGATGCTGAATAATTGATAGCAATAATAACAAAGGGGTTTTTAATTAATGCGGAGGTTTTGCGTTCGTTCACTATACTGCATGCGTATCACGATATTAACAGTAGCTCTGGCATATTTTTTGGCAGTCGAGTAACACCATTCGATTATGCTGCGTAAGTTGCCTGAAAAGCTAGTTACTCAAATTGAGTCTTCTTTTTCACACTGGCTTATCTGGAGAAATTCCGTTTTTGGTTTTTTAAAAATGATGCAGGTTGTTTTGAGTTATTTGGACTGGAATTAAGTATTGAAATGTGCACATTATAACTATGGAAATGCGCGTGCACATACAATATTAAGTATGGAAATGTTCACATTTTAAGTATGCAAATTGTGCACTTTAAGTATGGAAATGTGGGAGTGCTCATATTATGTATGGAAATGTGGGAGTGCTCATATTATGTATGGAAATGTGCACATATTAAGTATGGAAATGTGCACATTAAGTATGGAAATGTGCACATTAAGTATGGAAATGTGCACATATTAAGTATGGAAATGTGCACATTTTTATCTACACATTGGTACAGATTTCAATGAGTTTTAAGGAACCTGGACGTATCATTATAATTGTTTAGTTCAGTCTCAACAACCATTTATCCTCAAATCAGGTTTTTTTTTATCAGTGTACCACTCCTAAAAGGACGTAGTCGTCTGGTGTATATTTCACTTCCTTTTTTTTTAAATTCTTTTGCCTCCAAAAATAATTTACTTTCCTTGAACTAGGACTGTAGCTTGAATGTGATATTGGCTGATACAAATTGATCACACGATCACAGTTTGAGACTTTCACTCTATGCGTAGATAGGCACAATATTGGCATTGCTGATGTAGTTTATATGCTTGTTATATGGTAATTAGGCCTCTGCTATGCAGCGAGCACTAAGTCAGCAAACAGTGTATTTTATTCGTGTGTAGAGGTTTTGTGAAAGTTGTCCTACTTCATTTGCATATTACGTTAACGTTAAAGGGTGCACAGGGGGAAAAAGGAGGTTTTTAAGTTTTGGGTTGAGTTAATCAGATAGGATCACGCACCTCGATCGTCTCTGTTCTTTCGTTGCTCTGATTTGTCCGGCCAATCTATCGGCCTATAATCCGTATATTATCCTCGCGCCACACTATACGTTAATGTAAATTTGTGGCATAAATCGAAGGCATGATAATACATTCGGTGTAATTCCAAAACTAGGATGTTTTGACAACAAACGTTATGCCACAACGGCTTTGAAACTGCAGACTACGTTTGTTTTTTTTCTAGCTGTGTTTCTGTAACTCATTTCCTTTCATCCCTCTCCTCACAGCACGACGGTATCCAGCTGAACGTTTGGCTGACGGTTACGGCTAGCGTCATCGTCGTCATTTCCTTGGTAAGAAACTCTTCGTGGCTTTTTGCAATTTTCCTTCGAAAGGAGAATTTTTTTCTCCTTTTCATCAGTTGTCGAATTATTTTGAGAGTATTCAAAATGCAATTTGTAAGTTCTTTATAAAATTATGGAAACAAAATTTTTGCTTTGGATTCCAATTTAGAATTGAAAATCAATTGCTGTCAGTTTATTATATCACTTTGTCTCCGGCATTAAATTTGACTCTGGAGAAAGTACTAGAGCTGTGCGATACATTAGTGATGCCGACACGAATACCAGGTGTACTCGACATATACCGACGAATATCACATTCATACAAACTGTGTCGATAACACTCTTTTTTTCCTACTATAGTTGCATTTCTCACAGGACAAAATCTTGAATATCCCCTCCTGGTTTGGTCCCAGAACTTTATAAAAGCCAGCACAACATATTGCATGACTTAACCTCATTTTCTTTACAATTATGTCTCTGCATCTCATGGGAAGTGGGAATCACAATGCACTCAAAATCATGACTTTGTTATAAACCCATTAGATTTTTGGAATTAGCCAGATTTCATTGGGCTGGTTTTCACTGGAGGGTGGGGGAGGAGGAGGCTATAGGTCACCACCGTACACTAATATTCTTGGATGTATGACTATGTCAAAGCTTCTTACACATTCCTGGTAAATAAAAATTTACAGAACTTTAAATGGTTGTTTGCACGGGGTGGACTAAGTTTTGCTTGATTTAATTTTGATTGAATTGATTTTGACTGTATAGCTGGATTTTGTTTGAGAGCATGTGTTAATGACTGAATGGGAATTATATATGGTAATTTATATAATGGTAATTAAAGAAAGTCTTTGGTCATAATAAGACACTGCCTTGTTATGAGAGAGCTCCAGAATCATGGATGGCCTAAAAATTAGACAATATTTCAAAAGCTCTGGCATTCAATAAATAGAGAATTTGAGAACATTTTTTTTTTAAATTTTAAAATTAACAATAAGTAGCAAAGAAATTAAATAAATATTTAAATTTTAAATATAAGAAATAAATTTTAAAAAGTGAAATGATCCCTGGCGTATCAATATAGCCTATGCATCGGATGACATTTTTAATACTATTACCATACAATATTACAGTGAATGCTGGGGTTTCGTCAGAAAGTTGTCTAACCAAAGAACCTCGCAAAAAAGAAAATAAATAGAAAACAAATGCTTTTACTTTGTAAATTGAAGCAAAATTTGCTTTTCGTTATGTAAAATCATGTCATTGATACATTAATGATACTTTGCGATGTAACGCTGCACATTACTGTTGCAGTTAAAAACCATGAAATTAAACCATGAAATGTTTATAGAAGTGTAGTGAACCTCGAGAGAAATTCTGCTCCCCCGATCTGTGACCCCCCCGCTCTCCTGTTCTTACTTTGCATTATTGCATGTTGTTTACACCCACTGTTTCTAATTTCTCTTCACCTTAATTAAAAACAAATTAGTGGAAGGATTCCTCTTGGAATGCAGCAGATGCACGCCCCATAGGCCTATATCTTAAGAAAACTGAATGACGTTTTAATTTAATAGGGCCGATAGCTTTGTGTTTGCATCTTTCGCTTTCGCTGTTAGTAAGTAAATAACGTCCATGACAAACAGAAGATATTTTTGACAGCCATGCAGCTTAAAAATCATGCAGTAAAAAAAAAACTAACAAGCTGAGTGCTGCAAAGTACCACCACCTTTTACAGTTGAAAGAGGGCGGTGTTTTTTTTGGAAAACCATCAACATAGAGATGTTCCCCCATAATCCTGTTCTGCTGGCAGGTTTGAAAACCACGGGGGGGGGTGACATTGAGCAACATCTTACCATGACTACATGATATTAGATGAAGAAATTAACAAAGTATACAGACGAAGCATATCAGATTTACTATGTCAAAGATTAGAGATTAATTTATTATTAGCTTTCTCTTTGCAATGTGCTAACACGTCATAGCTGTAATATAATAACTTCCGGTGGAGGGTGATCATTTTATGTGCAATCGATCTTATAAACACTGTGGTAGTATATACATCTATCTCATCACATCTCATTATACCGTCTCATCTGTTTCATGTGGCAGGATGGTCTGTCACGTCACGCCTTCATTCTCCTACACTTTTCCATGTGGTGGGGAGGGAGGGGGAAGTCTAAAACATGGCTGTGAATTAATCCCTATTTATTAACGGGAGTGGTTCTCGGTTGAAAATGATGAATTAATGTGTGAAGCATTCTGTTCTCTAGTATGTTATTTATATATGTATATATATGTATCATGATACATTGAGGATTTTCAAAACTGGGTAGGCCCGATCTCGTTTTGCCTCTAGAAATGACCCCCTTGCTAGAAGGATAGTCCGCAGTGGCTGTTTTCCGCTGGATATGAGAAGCTAGCTTTATTCCCCAGAAACCACATTCATAGATCTGAGCTAGATTGAGAGATTGGAAAAAGTGAAAGAAATGGTTTCTATTCTAATTCTCTTCGTTTTTAGTAGCCTCGCCTTGCAAATGGGAATCTTGGAAACCCAGCAATATAGTCAGGAAATTCCTGAGAGCCAAATATAGAAACCTTGTGGAATTTGTGAAAAACCGAATCAGAATTTTCGGAGCTTTGCAAGAAAACAAATTTTGATATTTCCAACGGACACCCCCCCCCCCACACCAAGAAGAATCGT
>JAODAG010279576.1:0-12769 GCA_027574785.1 Orphnurgus asper | reverse complement strand
AAAAAAAAGGATAATGTCTTGAAGAAGCCCCATCTCTAGCTTAAGTATATCTCCATTATTATTATTGTTGTTAAATTGTCTATAGAGCCGTAGCCTTCACAACTCAACAAGCTTCAGGGAGAAAAGTTTATGATTGTATAGTGATGGAAAGAGAAAAAGCACAACCAGTCAACCACAGTCCTAAAATAGACTGAAAAGTTGTGAAAACAGAAAGGTTTTTGCTGAATGATTAATCCATCTGGACCTACCTAGCTATTGTTATGGTATAAGATGATCATGGTGCAGTACATCCCCCATGCAAATTAGTACAATAAACCTTGTAAAGTGTATGACAATATGGTCAAGGATACATGATTTGTTGTTGATCCAATGCTGTCAATATTACTGCATTTGAAGTTAGGGGCAAACTAGAGGGTGAACTTTAACCTTGAATTCAAGTGTATCAAACATATTGTGGCTATTATCAAATGTACCAGAGATACAGTGGAGGTTAAAGGTCAATGTGTTGTCTGAGCAATTGGAACATTCCCAACTGGACCTGAAATCAGTTTTCTTTCATATGGGTAATTTGTATCTTTCCCTTCACCCCTTCATTCATTCTCATACCCCCATTCCTTCCTTAATGTGCTCCTGTGTATCTGGTTGTTTACTTTTAGTTAGAGTGGCAAATTATTGCATAATCATATCAGTACAGGCCTACTTCTTGTTAGATTAAGACCACCTAAGGTCGTCTATGTATGTAGAAACAGCCTATCTGGCCTAACCTATACATACACCTGCACACACTCTTACAAGAAGTATATACCAGGTGAGGGACTTCAGATCAGTTTGTGGGGTTAACGTTGATTCTAACTGGTATGGCGAGTTTCACATTAATTAGAAAAATAAGGAAGAACAAACATGATGCTTATATATGCGGCAGTAAATGTGTAATCCTGACTCAAGTCTGACCAGCATTTCCTGTGTTTACTGTTTAGTATACCTATTATAGTGCTTACAATTCAACGTTGTTCTTCAAGTCTGGGTGTAAATTCATCGTTAGAGTAACTTTAACATAACTTTAACATCAAAATCATAAACAAGGTCAAAGACAGTTTTAACAATGTGAGGACACATTTGAACACAACGTTTCATTCCCTTTCGTTTGTCTGTCTCTTCAACTTAACTTGATGGTGTACGCAGGAAGTATCCAAGCAGGGAGCTGTGCTAATGGCCGCTCTGTGGTCTATCTAGGTCAACGAGTTGATAGGATCAGGGCAAAACAATAATGTTCCACTTTTGGAACTGTTTTAAACACCATGTACACCACTGCTTGAGTTTTTAGACCTTGAATGTTGATAACAGATTGTAGGTAAACCCTCCTAGGGTAATGCAGGGTACTTCAGATGTTGCAGTCAAAACATTGTTATTGACAGTCTGGCAAATCATGTGTTGTGTTGAGGTTTATATTTGGGTTTTACATAGTGTAATTATGAAAAATTACCAGGGTTTGAACATTAAATAAATAATTAAAAAAAAACAGCCATCCAATCCTAGACCGTGCATCCTCTGCGGCTTCAAGCCGCCGTATGATCGGGGCTGTCAGTTTTCTTTCTACCCCCTTTGGCCGTATGACGTCATCCTCCGTGGCGTATCCGTTCGTCGGGGAGCTACTAATGTGTGGTAAGCAGCACGGCGTCGAGGCCCTCGTGAGCCACTAACCCTCGACGGGCGTGCAGCTGAGAACGAATCTGCAGTATAATACTAATACTAAACTAACCGCTTGTTATATAGTTGGAGGGTTAACAGCCATTCTGTGAAAGCATAGACGGTATCGAGGAACAATAACAGCTTGCAGTGCCATATTTTGCGGATCATCTCGTGTGCCACAAATATGGAGATACGGTATGGATATAGCTGCCAAAACGTAGAAGCGTACTCAAGAATATTTCAAATTGAAAAGGTCGTTGACACCATGTTCTTAGTTGACAACACAAGCCAGGGCAGTATTAAAACGACAATTCGTTTCGGCTTCCCTTGACCAGGTTCGACGTCCGCGTTTACAACTACCACTTCACAATTGACCCCCCCTCCCCCTAAGTTGAGAGGTTCTGCAATCAAGTGACTGATACACCGATCGAAAATAAGCCTGCTCTCACTTCCCTCAAGTCTTTGAGAAAAGTGGTCAAATATCAAGGTATGGGGATGTTAAATGGCGGTCACAGAGCAGAATGGTATGGATAGTTGGACACACCTGCCTCGTTAACCCAAATACATCGGGTCGAAATAAGAGAAAGCTTATTATAGCCGTTGTTCACCTACGGTCAATGCAGACAGGCTCTCTTTATGAGCCTGTATAATAAACTCATAATATAATAAACTCATAATGTCTTCGTCTACTGTTAACGATGGACATAAGTCACAAGGAGTACAGTAACTGTCCCAATATTTTGCGGACCATGGCGTTTCCACTGGGCTGCAGCCAGTTAATTAAATGATTTATTTGATTTATTACAGTTTACAGATTTTAGACAAAAAAATAATTACGTTCTTTATTATAACCGTCCCGAAAATCACTTGCAACCCCAAAAAGCACAAGAATATGTCAGTCAAACATGAGTAACCTTCAGAATGACACATTACCAATGATTAAGGACCATCATCCTCATGTTTCCCTTAATCTCTAATAGTTGTGTCGTATATTCTGTGCCCCATCAGTTATTCATCAGTTGATGTGTAGTACCCCCCCCCCCCCATCAAGCAAGCACACCTTCAAAGTTTAACACAACAATGCAGACAGCTACCGTAATTACGCGAAGCAAGCTCTTCTTGCTTTTTTTTCTTTTTGCAGTATGTGTGTCATGGAAAGGACTGTAAGGATTATAATTATCATTAATAATTTCTTGTCTTTGCAGCTCCCTGGGCAATTATCGTGCCCGCACTTTTGAAGTCGGGGTATAAATATATTACATAATATATAGAGGATAAATGTAATGTAAAGGGATAAAGAGATACTGTACCTTTAAAGGGACTTCGGTTGATTTCCGTCCATACTGCACTGTAAAGTATCTAAAACAAATAGAGCTACTTATCTAGCGATATGTGACCCCTGAGTCCCTCCATTACCATGAAATTAACTCTAAGACATTCTAGAATAAAGGGGCCTTTCATTTTGTGAATCATTGAACAATATTACTACAGGTCACTCGCCTTTAGCGGTATAGTCATGACCCCCTACGTTCCCTCCCATTACTATGAAATTAGCTATAAAACACTGCCAGAATAAATGGTAGCTAAATAGACAAGACCTGTAACCACAGGTAGCTCACTTTCAGCTTTATCCATAACCCCTACTGTACATTCCCTCCATAAAATTAGCTATGTAAATTGACCCTTACAGCAGCCCTCCATTACCATGAAATTAGCTATAAAAAAAAGCCAGTAAATTGTCCAGGAATGTACCAGTCATTTGGAACTATAACCGTGGGCAGCTCCCTCTTAGCCATGGATGATGGTATGGAGATGCAACCTTTAGTTGTTGTTACTGCTTTGTTATGTCTCATAGTAAATCACGCCTCGTAGTACATCATGTCTCATAGTCAATCATCAAATTGTTATTATTATTCATGAGTGAAATATCTGGTTTCAAGTTGCGGATACTTAACTACGAGGGCGGCGAGATCTCGCCGCATGTATCAAACATGCGTCATGCTTGGTCGAGTTAACCCAGCAACTGTAGGTAGCTCCCTCAGAGGTGAAACCTGTATGCCCCTTGACGAGTTTCTACTGCATCTGGCGATGCTTAATTGCATTCACGTTCCCTTTGCAATGTTTTGGTGGTGATGTAATATTGATGACGTAATTTCGATGATGTAATATTTATGAAATGACGAATATGATCAAGGTCTCGGGTAGACTGCATGTGAGCAATGTTGTCAAGTACTAGTAGTGTGCAAAAGAAAGTGGGGGAGGGAAATTGCAAAGAAACATAAAATGTTACGATTATGGCGAGCCTCCTTTGGTAAATACGGTGAACGGGTGCAGGCACACATACCAAAGACGGTTACTTTGCTGGATTTTTCTTGCCTTAATCATACCCACATGACTGATTCATGCATACCCTCTTCTCCACTTATGCAAACAAAGAGGTACATGCTGCACTGGAAACATGTCGGACTTGCGCCGTCGAGGGCTTTGATTGGGATATTCCTCGAGTCTCGTTTTCGTGTCTGGAGTCCGGACTCTACTAAAACTGACCCTGGGACTGTGGTACCTTGGGACTGGAGACTTGAAAATGCCTGCCCAGCTAGGACTCTGTGAAAAATGCAATAACTTTGCAGTTTGCGAGTTTTGGCAGATGTCAAACTCTATGGCTAGCTTTACTTAGTTCTGCCGCTTTACTAGTCAGTCTGCAATTGTCAGTCTGCAATTGTCAGTCTGCAACCTGGTTGGGAAAATTTATGGCCACTCACTCATTTAATTAAGAAGAGATCATATAAACCATGTTCAAAAAAAAAAATCAATTCGTTGTGCAGAACCGAACGCATTGTGGAACTCGTAACGTTAGTTTTGTAAATAAATAGTTTTGACTACAGGCGAGCGGCTAGTTTCCCATACTTCCGATATTCCGGCAAATCTAGCTGAATATATCGCTGATGGCTTTAAAGCCTGTCCGCTGGCAGACAAAATAGCAGCAATACAGGAAATGAATTGTTCCTATTTGGCAATGACCTTGGCTGCCAGTTGTGCTTCCCCTAGAACTGATAAGTGTTAGCTTTTAGCTTGTGTGCTTGTTCAATTATTTGAGGATAAATTGAACATTGAAGGGACAGAATTTTCGAGATTCTTTTAGGGTAGGTTGTAGTGCCTTAAAACAGACAAAAAGATAGGTTGGAACGGATTCTGTAACCTGCGCTCTTGAAGGTACGACATCGATCGATGTTTTAAAGGTCCATCCTCCGTAGGGTTCTTTCGAGTAAAAAACGGGTCCGACTCGTGGCCTCCCTTTTTTCTTTGTTAGTCTCGTATCGATCTAACTCCATTGATGGAACCAACCAATTTATTATCCTCTCCGTCTTCCATCGCACAGATTCGTGCTGCTGTTGTATTATGAATGAAGTTGACATCCGTGTGACCACGAAACAGTCCTTCGCTGCCGCGCCGTCCGGACCGTCGCCGTCGTCCAGGGGGAAGTGGACCCAACGCGTTGTCGTCGACATCTATGGGAGGAATGGTGAGAGGCGAACGAGCATGCAGAAGGAAGAGGAAATGGACCTAGAGGAATATTTACCCGACGATTCGGGCATCGTCTCTGAAGGGGACGAGGAGGAGGAGGAGGAGGAGGATGGGGATATATTTGAGCCCATGAGGGGGTCTCCTCTCCAGGGGGCAGCCTGCAGTAGCAGCAGTAGTAGCAGCAGCAGTCCGACCAGCACTGACCCTATATCCATACCATCGCCGCTGGGACTGGGTCCGCTCTCGCCCGGCAACTGCAGCTACGTGATCCCTCCCCACTGTACTTCGTCCATCATGAGGCGCTTTTCGCCCGTGGGGTCCTGGGAGGCGGTCTCGCCGATGTCCTCGGGATACGGGTCCGCGCCGCGTTTCTTCAGCTCCATCGGGACCCAGACGCCCCCCGCCACGCCGGTGTTCTTCGAGACCCGCATCCAGCTGCAGCTCTCCGACTCCCACTCTCTGGACACGGCCGAGGTGGGCCGGTTAAGGTTACGCCAACGACTAATTCGTCAAGGTAAGAAAGAACTGTATTGGTTTGAATTACGACAAGTTTAATATGCCCGACTCTTTATCGGTTTTGCTTTTAGGGACCAAGCTTTTTTTCTTTTTAAAGATATAAATTTTTTTTCAATCATATTTTTGTTATTTTTGCACTGAATTGCTTTATACTCTTTTTCTTTGCTTGTATTTGGGGTTTTTCCTGCATCTTTGCTAACATTCAGCTGTTAAGAGGTGCAAATATTTAACCCCTCTAGGTCAAATAAGCTGCAAATCTTTGAGCTAATAATACCCTGGGAAGCAGTCTTCAAAATCTTTTATGATAATAATATAGCATAACGTCTTGTTGCATAGTCCTAAGTAAAGCCTTAAAGCTCGTACTTAAAGTGGAACGCGAGTTCATGCGAGCTGCTCCGGTTATGATCTTCAACCCCCGCCGTATGTGTTCGGGAAGCTGAGATTCAGTACCAGCATTTACATATCCGTACATCCCCTCCCCCCCCCCCGTGCATCCGGTTTGGCATCGACAACTTAGCGATACGATCTCGCATCATTCATACAGTACATAGTCATTCGAAACTGTCAATGACAGACACAACGCATGTATACCACAAACACACACGCTGCTATATATACCCGTAACCTTAGTTTTAAAGTGAATCCCTTTTTGGTGATGTTGCACAATGACGATCAGCTTGCAAAACTCGCGGGCGATCGAGGTTAACAACCTTGAAATGATGATAATGAATTTGGGGGGCCCTTTTTTTCCGATTACAAGTCCTTTTTTATTAAAAATTAAAAATTAGTTTCTAGGAAATATCTCTATGGCCAGGGTGGTGACATCACATTTTGATAAAATTTGGAAACAAAGCAAATAAGTCGGCATGGTCATTGACCCCTTAGTTGGCAAGCTGCCAATAATATTTTGAGATGCATGGAGAAGGGGTTCAGAAGTTCATGGTGGAGAATATGCAAATGAGTCTTAAAGTGGGACTGACACATAAGCTCTCTAGTCTTAAGTACCTACTGTGCAATTTTCAGGTCAACTTGGTTCTACCTGTCAAGTGTACTTTAAAATCATTAAGGGTTAGGTCTCATAAAGGACCCTGTCCGTGGCGGAAGACCCGGGTGCTAACCATTGTTTCATAGGATTTAATTAAAGCATATATACGTAACCCACCCTTCCAATCCTGCACGCGGACAAGAATCTAGGGATGATCCTTCCCTAGAGCTCGAATATAATTATCAACATTACACAGCTTAATTTAACACCATTTTCTAATGAGGCCTACATGTGGAAGTGTCCTCCGCACGATGACAACCAAAAACCCACTTGAAATTCCTACCACGGGCCGATGCACATACATGTGCAAACTTGGACGGGAGGGATGAGATATATATATATGCGCGATACTAATTATAGTTTCTCCCCATGTTTTGGATCGGAGCCAAGTAATGCAAGCTCCTGCAACGCTGACTGTGAATGAGTAGGACTTCCGAATGGGAGACAAAGGAAGGTCATGTGGAGGACGGATTCATTCATCTGCGATTCTGTTCAATTCTCCGTTGAGAAGCAAAAAAGCGGTTGTGGTACCGGCTGGTAGTGATAGTGACCATGAAAGTCTGTTTTACCATTTTAGTAGATGTTTTTATTTTTCAGGTTTAAATGCATCCAACATGTAAAATACGAATTACAGTACTGTAATAGACAGCAATGTTCAATGGTTCATTAATAATACTACGTGTATATGCCAAAAGAGAGAAACCTGAAACCAGTGCATGATTCCGGAATCCAAGCTATACTCCAAACTAAACCACTGTGGAGTTTTAGGGACAAGTACATACAACGTATGAAATGAATTACGGTACTGTAATAGATTGCATTGTTCAATGGCTCAGTATTAGATGCAAGAGAGAGAACCTGAATTAGTGTTTATAACCAGTGTATGATTCTGGTATCCTGTACCATGCACTGTGGATGTTAGGGACAGTACATCCAATGTATAATACAGTACTGTAATAGACTGCATTGTTCAAATGGCTCTGTATTAGATGCAAGAGAGAGAGTAACTGTGAAATAGTATTTTTACCTGCACTAGTTTCTGGTATGCTAGCTGCTAAATTATTAATATAGTAACATCTTGCGGTTCATACATATACTATACTGTTCGGTGATAATAGCAGCTGATAATGTGGACTATAATGGAAAAAAGGTCGTCCCCATCCTGTATCTTCTTACCATGGGCTGGCAAGTCCGAGAGGGTCGGAAGTCGTTCCTCTTCTATGGTGTACTAGGGAGGATGCATCCCACGCAATACAAATCAGTGGTTAGTTGCCACATATTTTTGTTGTGTCTTCAAATAGTGCATTAAATTAAAGCTACAAGTGTAACCTCAGAAAGGCTGGCTGGCTTGCCTCTCCCCCTCCCCATGGCTTCACCCGCACTGATATTCGTTATGCCTCCGAACAACAAAAGTTTTAGCATTATTGCACGATTATTTTAAGATGGTACGTTTGCTCCCGGTTGTAAGACTGTGCAAAGAAAGTCATAGATCAATTTTGTAGTCGCACTATAACCCCATGTTGTACTTTGCAATGCCACAGAGGGCATAAGCTGTTAGATTAAGTGGTGGGACTATTCCCAGGTTGTTCCTTAACTGCCTATAACTTAGTAACATACATTGGTGGTATTTACCACTCTGATCCCCCCCCCCCTTCGCCATGAAAGCAAACAAACATTGGTCTCTGTTCAGATTGGACAATGAATAATGTCACTCATCTATAGACACAATGTGTTTTGATTTATGTCAGGATCTACTTACTTTGAATATTTACATTGAAGAGTGGTAAATGTTTTCAAATATTAGTGAAATATAGTGAAATGTCTGCAGCGTCAAGACATAAAGATTTTATGCAGCTTGTGAGTTGTAGCCATTGCCTAAGCGAAAAACCTATATAAAGGGGATACTGAATGTCACTGAATTGCAATACATGAATTTTGTTGAAAGGGGTACTTTACTGTCATTGAAAGGGGTGATTGAATGTCATTGAAAGTCATGATTGAATGTCATTGAAAGGGGCACTTGATGTCATTCAAAAGGGTATTTGATGTCATTGAAGAGTTGTTTGAAAAGTATTGCTTGAATGTACTGTAGTTGAATTGGGTGCTTGGATGTTGTTGCAAGGAGTGCTTGAATGTCATTGAATTGGGTCCTTTAATGTCATAGAATTGAGTGATATTGAGTGATATTGAAAGGGGTGTTTGAATATTGTTTGAAAACTGTTGCATGAATGTAGGTGATTTAGGTTCTTGATGTTGTAGTATGTCATCGAAAGGGGGGGTGGGTGCTTGGATGTCAAAGAAATGAGGTGGGTTGCCATTTTGAAATTTGATAGTTTTTTACTTAAAGCAGGCAGCTGCCATAATCTAATGGCAACTCCAGGCTGCTAGAAGCAATGGATGTGGGTCTTCAGCTGCCTTCCCACACCGCTGTGTGAATATATATATATATATATATATATGCGAAAATTGCAGCCGAAGTAAAGAACAACGCGGCGTACAGGCGGTTGCGTGTGTCTTCCGGGCATGTAGATATAGGAAAGCAGCATTTCATGTAGGAAACTTACTGCGATAATTAATAAAGAAAAATGATGACTCGAGGCCCTCCGGGTTATATTTTGAGCCTCGCTATGTGTACCTGACTACGGTACGTGCATGACCTACAAAGATGGGTGCAATCTCATCCTGTTTCAGAGGTTACCGAGACCTACGTAACACTCCTTGCGTGTCGAGCTCAATTGAATGTCCTGATCCAGCTTTAACTGGACTCGCCCCCGGTGGTAACTGCGGGGGAGGGGAAGTGTGCGTGCAGATGTCGAATGATGTCAGTTCAAATTAATCGTCTGAGACTTCTTGCCTCCGATTGGTCGATGCACCATGTGACGCTGCCTCTGATCGGTGGATTCACTGTATGATGCTACCATGTGACGTTTAACGGTTTACAGCCGTGGATGGTCGTGCAACGTCTTGTCATTTTTGGGAAAGTCCAGAAAAGCCTTCAATTAGAAGGCACACGTAGGAAGGTAAACACAAACACAACTCCTATAAACTCTTAATATTTTGGCAACGTGTTTCCTTCAAGTTCAAGTCTCTTCTTTCAGTTGTACTTTTCCATACTCATGAGTGCAGCTGCATGTGTCAGAGCTGTTCTTTTGATGGAGAAGACCTCGCCAATTTAGCAAAACACGTAGTTTTCGTGCGTGCGCGCTCGCGAAACGGCCTTGTGTGATGTACGGACGGTAAAGTAATTGGCATGTCTCATTGCCGTGGCAACACAACTTTACAACAACCCGGCAGTCACGACGAAGAGTCGGTAATAGAGCATCCCCCCCTCGGTGATCAATGGACTATCCCCAGCTAATTTAAACACGGCTTTATTAAAGAAAATCGGACGCTGTTTCCATGAGATCAGCCGATGACGTCAAGCGGCAAAAAGTGGAACCGCGAACTGATTGAGCGGCTGTTGCCAAGGCGGTCTTACCGGTCAAAATTCGCACACAGTTTTTTGGAAGACTGGGACGTTTACGGTGGTTGGCGTCAAGGTAATGAATCGTTGTTGTCATCGTCCAGGTGCTGCCGTGAAGGAGTTCCGTGGTTGTCGTCATGCACATGCGACCAAGGTTTGATTTGCTTGGCTCTAAATTTGCTTATCTGCAATCAACGTAGCGCTGCATGATGTAGTTCAATGTCGTACTGACGTGTGCAAAAGTCAGTTACTGTGTACATGTAGAATGTGCAGGTATTATTGTGTCTGTTAAACACACTCTCTTCTAAGCAACTTAAGTGTGTTGATAATTTGTAACCTTTGTCCACATCAAATATTGCACGCCATACCCTACAATAAACAATTAATTTAGCTAGTAAGTTGCACGCATTTGCTGGTCGTTGCAACAACGATACTTTATTCCTCGAAACTTTTTCTATTTTATTGGTACCTGCAGACAGTGGCGTTCAGTTTGTTAGTAAAGCTCCTACCGTGGGGTTTTGCATGTGGCTAGGGTTGGCTTATATCGATGAGTGCACTGATCAGTAATAAAATCTGGCGACACTCTGAGACGTATAGCTGCGTGCTCACCGGAAATGTTTGGCTTTAAAAAAAAAATAGTCAAAGTGAGCAGCAATGGCTTTGAACACTAAATGGGCCAAAATGACGAAGATATTAACATGAGTATTATTCTATGTAGCAGAATAGGATCATTTGTATGACGTCGGGCCACGATTTTGGCGCTTTATTTTCTTGAGTGGGCTGAAGTTGTTTGTGGCAACTGCTTTGTAGGGAGGGGGGTAGAGGTCTTCCGAAACAAAGAGCACCGGTGAGACGGCGAACGAGGGCCATTTGGGGGCGTCTGACGTACCTCGCCAAATTCGTACCTCGTTTGAGCTCCACTCGGGACGCGGCGAGAGGCGAAAGGAACGTTTCCATATTAACCAAGATGCCATACGAGTTGATTTTGCGATCTGGCCTCGGAGTGATTTTGCTTTAAAAACGAGAAATTGTTCGAGAGAATTTACCCTCTGTACGATCCCGGGAAGATCCACGGCTGTAATCTGTCATGTTTCTCACAAGGTTGCCTCCAGTCCTGTAACAAAGGGTATTCGAGAGGCCCTTTGATATGCTAGTTGGGCTACAGTAGCAGATTGGCTATCTATCACAACCAAGGTAAATAAATGTTCGTCTTATGCATTCCACGTACACAACCGATCAGTTTGGCCCTGCCGAAGTCGTAGTTTGTTGATTAATGACTTGAAGGAAATCGTTAAAACAGGAATGGCGTGCTGCCCCCCACGATACCGAAGTAAGGAAATTGTACAAATAAACGTTGTGTACCAGGAGCAACTGCTTTCGCCAAAAGTAGGTGAAATCTGCAGTACCTGTGTAAACAACAACTACCGAATGGAGCCATTCCGTTCGAAATGCTGTACATATAACGCATAATGAACGATACCGTATTATAGAGACGTAGTAAATATGCAATCAACGTTCCATGCCTGTCACTCGTGGCAAGGGGTGGCGACGTCCCTCCCCGGTTATGAGACAAGCAATGAGTTGACCCCATTCTTACCCTTCATATAATTGAGCTTTGAATCCCCCCTCCTCTCCCTCCATTACGTTGATCCGCATTTCCTGCATTTCTTCAGACTGTCACGTCGACGGATGAGCCGTATTACTGCATGGCGACCGCCACACGCCAAACAGTAATCATGGTCATCAAAATCCTACCCCCTCCCCTTCAACCCAAATTATTTAAGGCTTTCAAAAGTTTAAAGGTAGCCATTTTCCGTCTTGCTTTTTCTACGCTTGCACCTGTCCGTCGTTAATACGATTTGGACTCGAACCGATATCCGGGTGTAGACAGCATCGTCAGATCAAAGCCGGGAGCTGTAAAAGGGGGAAGAGAGATTTTGATCTTGAGACGAGCAAACATGCGAAAGAGAATTAGTAAGCAGGCACCTGTTGGTACCAATTTCTCACCAAACGATGCAAGAATCGCAGATCATTTGGCACAATCTGTCTTGGTGAATATGAATAATATTAATACATTTCAACTTTTTCACATCTGAACAAGATATATTCAAGATTGGTTTAAACTAACGAGTGTCACTCTTAGTTGTCACTCTTAGTTGTCACTCTTAGTTCTCCATCGTATGTTTTTTTTTTTTTTAAATGTCTGCATTTTTTGCTCCCCTTTAATGATGACTCCCTGGTTTTGATTGACAAACAACACTCATTGAAATTGATTGTCACATTTCTCATGAGGTTGCCACCAGTTCTACTTTAAAAAACCATATAGACTATACAAAATTGAGATCAGTGACTTAGGTCATTGGCAAGTACAATGAAAGATCAGTGCCTTAGTTTATTTTTCATGTAGCTGTTAATTTAACCTTTATACTGTAAACAAAAATTCAACCTTTCACCTCAAAGCAACAAAACAAAAACTCCCTGAAAAGCATTTCTAATCTGCTCTGGTGTATATTTACACTACACACACATAT
>JAODAG010279465.1:0-12769 GCA_027574785.1 Orphnurgus asper | reverse complement strand
CATGATTAGGTTAACTTGCACATACCTCCCTCCTTGCTCAAACTACAACTAAGAGTATCCAAACTGACTTCAGGTTCCCGGCCAATTTTGTTACCTGATCGGATCGAGTAGCAAATGTCTTACATGAATGTAATGAATGAGTTACATGAATGTCTATAACTTGCCCCGTGTATCAGCAGCTACTTCAGTCCACATTATTACTGGCTCAGAAAAAGCTAAATTTGTTCCAAGTTTTTAAAAAAACAAAACATCTACGGTACATGAGCAGCACATTATAGTGACTGAAACTTATTAAAAGGTGTAATTACCAGAATAATAATAATAAAAACGAAATACTGACACCAATTTCAGGGCGTTGCAGTAGGTGCAAAACGCAAACGGTATATAGTAAATATGGAATTTCAGTTGTTATTAATAAAATCTTATAAAATCTTAATAAAAACTTATTATGCATCAGGTAATACTTAAACCTGGTGCTCACTGGTTACGTCACTAATTGAAAATCTACCAATCAGTGGCATGTTGTACGTCTGAGGATGAAAGGGCCACCGGGGAGGGACCGTGAGTCACTTCAATGGGCCAGCTAGGTTCCTTTCCCGGGCCCCTAGGCCATGTGGCCATGATGCCCCCTGTATTATATACCCATAATCCGGCAAAGTTCACACCATCGTTCGAATACTAAGTATCCCCCGGGTTGTATAGACGTATCCCCCGGGTTGTATAGGCGTATCCCCCGGGTTGCATAGGCGTATCCCTCGGGTTGTATAGGCGTATCCCCGGGTTGTATAGGCGTATAACCCAGAAGAGAAGGAACTTGGAGGGGACGGTCATTGTGACGTCATTAACTACTAGCATTGGTCATACTATAGTTCAAAGTTGTTACATGAATGATGAAGACTGTGCACTGGTCTAAAAAATAAATTATTACACTTGAAAATCAAAGCTTCACCCTCTCACCATGATGAACTCCACCCAGGGCCGCCTCCCCTGGACTCACGGTGTCATGATGGGTCTCAATTGTGCAGGCTTTTCGATTCAGGGTCAGTGGTATCTGTTCATCCGTGCATTAATCATGGCCCACCCTCTCCCTCCCTCCCCCACAATGTCACCCGTTTCATAACCCGTAACCTTTACCACCCACCTATCACGCGTCGTCACCAGGTTCAAGGGTTAAGTTGCGCGGAGGAAATAACTGAGCCTTGCGAAGTTCAAAAATACTGTTTGCCTTCTCCACCAACCAAAATGTTTGTTACATTGAAAATAATCGTCCGTTACAACCAAGGTGCGGTTGACTTATTATAACTACCCGGTAACCTGGAATTTATGGGCCTGGAATTTAACTGGATAGATATATATATATATGCTGTTTCCATGCTAACGTCATAAACAGCCGCTATAACTCACTGGTAATGTAAGTATAAAATGTCGTGGTATTCTGGGTGTCTGTCGTTTGTAATGTTTCGTTGCCAAAAAAAAACCGTAAACCGTTCAATAATTTAGGCTTAACGGTGCTTAGTGTATAACTTAGTACTACTAGTAGAAATGTGTAGGCTACTAGTAATGGTAATACTAGTACCGTGTTAGGCTAGGCTTGTTGTAACCTAGCCTAACATGGTACTAGTAATGGTAATACTAGTACCATGTTAGACTAGGCTTGTAGCCTAGCCTTACAGCCCCGGCATCAATCAGTGTGTAATGCAGCAAAGCAAACGACGCGTAGTATATAACTAGCCTAGGCTAGTTACTAGTAGTAGTACTAGTAGTAGTAGTAGTGGGTCTATACTGAAAACTTTACCATTGCTGTACAAGCCTGCAAATGAGATAGAAAGAAAGAGAGATCTCATCATAAACAAAATTAAAACTGTGCAATGACATCTTGGGCAAAGAATGGCAGTTGTGTTATTATTAAGGAAAAGGTCGATTGAAAAATTGTGCACGATTTTAATTTGTATTTTTTATGCTAATGAGCAAGCTAGTAATAATACAAAGCAATAGCGTATGCTAAATTGCATTTTTATTCTGTTCAAATGTTAGTATTATTACTATAGACTAGTTTGTGAAGTTACTGTGTTCTTTTCTTTTCACTTCAGGTGTACTTAAATATACTGGAAATAAGTAAGAAAGAAAAAACCAGTCACCATTATCGCAGTTTTAATTATACAGGTTGCTAAATTTGAGTAAATAATCACCTATTTTAACCAAAATCTGCCATTAATTATAATTTGCACTTGGTTGCACTTTTAACTTGTTTTAAATATGGTTATATTTTGAAGACATTGTGCTCCTTTTTCTTCACCCTGTTTATTATATATATAGGAAGACCCATTATCACAGTTTTTAATGATACAGGTTGTTAAACTTGAGTAAAATGACTAATTTGACCAAATCTTCCCATACTAGTCTGTGTTTGAGTGACACTTAAGACATGGTTTCACAGTCAGTAACCTGTCTTCACTCTTATTAATCATGTACAACAAAGTTATTTGCTGTATTTTACATTTTGCAAATTTATTCCTATAAGCTGGTGTGGCCTAGGTCCATGGTTGAACAGAGCCTACAACTTAACTGTTTTATGGTACATTACACAATATTTTACACTTGATTTTTCTGAAGTACTTTTCTTTGGTGTTTAAATCTGAAGGTGTACTGGTCACTGAGTCTACTGTCTAGCCCGAGTGATGTTTTAGGAGGCCATTGCTCAAACTTTGATTCTTCGCTTCAACTAAGTTGAAGTATCATGGCAATGCACCTAGTTCTGATGCTGTTCATTTTTTCATTAAAATTCTAAAAGTGTTTGTTGCTTTCCTTTGTTGTCCTAGTTGTGGAGGTTTGTGTGACATGCTGTAAATTATTCTACGGTAGCCCTGTTTAAGGACTAGCATGGCCAGTAAAAAAAGTTTAGCCAATGACATAAAACTCGCTGAGTTACGGCTAGGCGTAGGCTTTTTTTTGTACCTCTGCTTCGAGTCGCATCCAGTGCCACTACACAGCTACAGTGATGTAGGCTAGTCCAATGTACTGGATAGATAGTACACCTAGCCTATTGTCAGTACACAGGCGGTGTTTGCAAGTTTACTTTCATGATACATTTATCATCTTTTGACTTTGAAGGTGAAGGAGTCATGTCCAGCAAGCAGAAAGCAAAGAAGAAGAAGGGAGGAGCAGGTAGAGCAGAGCGACTGAGGATACAGAAAGAACTGTGGTCTTTCAACCAGGTCAGAGAGCATCATTAATGTAACCATAATTATTTGTACATAGAGAAGATGCAAAAGGTAGTGCAACTTACTGCAAGTTGCATAAATGATTGATGCAAGGATCAGAAGTTGTGTACTGTTCCCCTTTTAACGGTATCTTTAAAAAAAAAACGAGTTAACACGATGCAGATCTTTGTTACTTTGAGTTGTATCATCATCATAGTTTGGATTAATTGGATTACTGTCAGTATCAATAGAAGCCAGTCATAACAGTAGGCTAGCAATGCCGATTAAATTGCAAAATTTAAAGTTTACACAAATTAATTCGATATCACATGAAGTGATATTATAAAACCTTATCTCAAATCCCAAGTTTCAACGATTTTCATGAAATTGTTTATGAGTGAATAAACATGCATTTTCCTATTATTTTACACACCGGTATCAGGGCAGTTTATCGATTTCTCCTCAATATCGTTAATGAGTTAATTTTACTGCTACGCCGCCAGTAGTGCAAATATTGGCTAATAATGGAGACTGATTTTCGGCCCAGTACCGCAGGAGTGTCGTTCCCAGCGAACGAACGTTTTGCGCATCGACTATACACTTTTTGGTACCGAGATGTGCCCAATGTTGTTGAGCAGTTTGTTAACCGACAGCCCTCCACTCCACATTGTGAGTGCGGTGGACCTGTTCCTGTAGTATGTAGCGCCCTCTGTTGCTTCATAGCTCAGGCCCTGATGTACGATCGGGCCAGCTGATGGCTTTAACATAGTTTGACAACGTTTTCAGTCACCATCTCATCAGAGAGCTAAAAACCTGGGTAGCGGCGCAGTGTTGAGCCACGCATGAGCCAATCAAGATGTCTCTGCTGCTGCTCTGGGGGAAACATTTTGAGGGGGAAAAAGAAGAAGTTATTGTTAAGTGGATATCAAGTTTTATTTCAATTACTGGAGCACCCACCGTCAAATGGTTTGATATTATAACATGTATGCAAAATTAAAAAATACACTGTGTTTACATACACCCCACTGTACAAGCATTGAATTCTTGTTATAGCCTTCTATAGTTACTTGTATGAAAACCTGATTTGAAGTTAACATTTCCTTTTGCAAACACTTATCCTTTGAGTTTCGAGTTTCGAGTCGGTTTAATACTGATAGAAGACATGTTGATGTCGAGGAAAAGCAAGCAAGTTGGGTATGTTTGAATGAGGTAATTAATGTCTGTTGAACAATACGAGGGCAAGTTTTCATTGCCTCCAAGCCACGTTTTGCTTGTTGGTTATACTGTAAGTATGGTTTGATTGGATTGCTGTTAGAGTGGCTTGGTTTGAATATCTTGGGGAAGCTCAGGAGGCTCTGGCTCAGAAAACCTTGCAGAATTTCCTCCCTGAATTCCCCCATTAGCTAATTGTTAATAATGCTTAGTAATTGATTGTACAGTAGTATTGGTAACTAGGAGTGAGGCTCTCTAACCGTAATTTAAGGAATAATTAACTGCATGTGGCGGACCATCCTTGGGTGAATGAATAATCAAACAGTCAGACAGATTAATTAGAGTCCACCAACCATAGTCCGACAATTGTGGTTTATTCCTATTGTACGACCCAGAATTTGTTGTGTATAACCAATAACAATGCAGGAAGATCTCGATAATGGATGGCTAAAGGTGATTGAATATTCTATCAGGCTTGGCAATCCACTGTTGAGATCCTGCATTGTGATTAGAACTTAATGGATGACCTGTTTTTACACAACAAACAGGAATTTGGTAACTATGTGATATAGCAAAATCAGTGATTTTCCTCGCCGTTTCTGTGGTAGAAGAGGAATACATCACGTTTGTCCAACTATTTGTTGTCAAAGTGGTGAGTAAACTTGTGCCCGGGAGCATAAAGTTTTAAGGAAATGAAGGTCTCTGCTTCACCTTGACTGTTGTGATTATTCTGTGATTTGGAACCCCACTGTTTATCCGCCTATAACAGTCAACCAAAATGCAGTTCTTTAAAGTTTTTAAGCAGTTCTCCGTGCAAGATGTTTTTCGCCCCCAAGAGAGGGCCCCCAGTTCCCTTAAAGACTTTCTTCTTTAATGTTCATTGTCAAGAGCACGTGACACCTCATTTTCACGATTACTGTTTAAAACGGCACTTTAAATGAGTCTGATTTGATGGAAAGTTGTGCATTTGTGAAGTCCGATCCTTACCGCCTTGATCAACTTGGTTTTAAAGGAAGGATTTTTTTTTTAAATTTGACAGAACCTCTACTCCAATATCAACTGTCCAAAAAGTCTTTTGATTTTAAATCTGTACCCAGGATTTCATAACCTCTTGTCTTAGCCTTCTTGTCAGCGGGCAAGAAGGGGTAGACAGTCAGTGAATGCTAGGTGATCCAGCAAATCTGTCTTCTCAATGTCACTATATTTTGATCATTGTGGAGAATGTTAATGACCTTTGCCCTCAATGAAGCAGATGTTTTTTCAATGTTTAAAATCCCTTGTAATCTGGGAGCATGTAATCAGAAGTGTGCGGGGTGTACACTAGTATCTTATACATATACCAGCCGTACATTGGAATTAAATATCTGGAAGAAAGACTAGAAAGTCATTGCAGAAAGGCACTACTAACCCTGCGAATTTTGGATATAACTTTGTCGTTTGCTCATGATGGTAATGTGTATTAACGTGAACATTTAGGGTAACTACAGTAGTTCTTTTTCAATGTTCTGAAAACTTTCCAGACATTTGAAGAAGAAAGAAAGAAAGAAAGTGGTGTCTTTATAGCAGACCAACTTGACAGTGACACTTCACAGCTACACAAAAGTAGTATTACAGAAACGAGCAGCTAACAACTAAGCCTAGACACTGTCATGTACTGTAGGCCTACACCCTGTAGGCCTACACTATTACATATAATGCTATAGATTAATACAGTAAGAGCATCAAGTAATTAGTACTACCGCTGTACCAGTAACATTTTCTCTGCATAAAATAACCCCCTTCTGTGTTTTTGTCCGTTTACTTTGTTAAATTGTTATTGGTTTCTAGTTGGTTGGAAGGCTCGTTATTTTTTGTAATGAGCTTGGAGTGGTAAAGGCCACTCAAGCAGAGGGGAGATAAAAACTCCCCAATTATTCCAACTTGTCAGCTATGAAAGCCTAACGAGGTTTCATGTCATTGGAATTTGGTCTACATCATCTCTGTAGGGAATTGGTTTGTAACTGATTTTGTGTTTGGTTCGGATATGGAAGGATTAGCAACCTACAGTACAGTAGGAATTCAAGATGGTGTGTGTGTGTGTATGTACAGTATGCATGTGCGTGAGGTTATGTGATTGCTTGATTGTAAAATGTGAATCTCAAAATTGACAAATATAAATCGATGTCATACTTAGTAATGTTAGATCTGCCATGCAGATGAGTACAGTACCCTGTTGTTTTGGTTTCTGTATGAATGGGTGGATTTGGGGGACTTTCATCCTTCAAGGGTCTATCTCCTTCAAAGTGTCAAAACAAAAATAATGTTTTCCACCCTTCACAGCTCCTTCAAGTTATATTCAGTTTCATTGAATGTTGCTTGATGCAGCATACTGTAATCAATAGCAATTTCTTGCACATTTAAAGGTACAGTTCACTTATTTTTTGTGTGTATATGGGGCCAACTTCCAAGGCAGTGGCATGGTCTATCCATGGGGGCCATTCCCCTTTGCTACCACATACGACACCATATTGCATGTACAGTATGGTGACCTCATAGTTTCATTTTTTCTTTTAAAAATAGGATGGTGTCCCATTCCGTTTCCCCTATAAGAAATCCACTCAAATTTGTTCCCTCCCCCAAGGTCATCGTTAATGAGTCTCTGGCTGCATTGCTCCCACTGTACAGGGATAGTGTTACAAGTACATGCAGACCATGGGACAATTATACCCATGCAATGCTTTAATATTGCAGCTAACACTATGCATGGTTACATTCCAGAAGGGCTGAACTGGTCAACAATTTGCTAAACTAGTCATCAAGAGTGCATGATTTTGAGGTCATAGGATTGCACATACATAATGTTGAATGTTAATTAATGTTGAATTTCTGGTTGGTCATTCTTAATACAGGGAAATGGAATTTGAGGAGAATATAGTATTTTAGTTTCTAAATTTACCATAAGTTATCCCTTTATAGTACAAAGTTACATTTCAACAAATTGTGTCAAGGTGTTATAAAATTTTATTTTTAGGGCTACTGTTGACAATTGCCCATTGGCCCCTGTTTTGCAATGTTTCTGGTTGGGTGAAAATAAAATTATAGCTACTTCCCACAACTTCAAGCTTTTACAGTATATACATTTTAAACATTATTAGAATTTCTTGCCCTGAAAACCTTTCTTGAAAATTAAATTCTGTAGGTTTACTTCATCACGAGCTTTCCTTGTACACTCCTTGCAAGAGCTGTACAGTAGTTTATGAAAACCATGGAATCTGTTTCATTTCAATCCAAGGAATGTGGATTGGTCTTGAAATATCCCAACTGGGACTGGAAGGTATTTTTAGACAAAGAGTGCGTACAGTACTTGTATTTGCCTGTTAATCTCCTTATCAACATTATAACTAAGCTTAGGGTTAACTGGTCAGCCAGGACTAGTAGGGCTTGTTGTGTAGGGCTTGTTTGGTAGGTTCAGGTATGAGTAATATGGTGATAAAGTCCAAAAGTGCTTTTGGAGTGTAGGTACCATCTACTAATATAAATAAAAAAAAACAGACTTAATCTGTTGGTTGGTTATTCCAATGTCTGGCAAGAGCAGCAGTATTAACAAACGAGACTTGACTGGTTCGCACAGACCTCAAAGTTTTAAGCTGCCTAGCTTACCCCCTAAAATGTTTAGTTCTCTGATGAGTAGCTGTCATAAGCCATGTAAATATCGTCTTCATTAAACTATGGAAGACACCGGTGGCCCATCCATCGTATTTGGAAATACGATGGGGACTGGGGGAGATAACTCGGCATGCACCTGACGCATAAACACATTCTCGATGGTGACTACAGTACATTAGTAAATTAACTTGCTGTTTCCAAGAAAGTTTGCTACTCGAGCGCATTGCAGAGGTATTTTCATAGTTTAATTTGGGAAATAGCTGGAGATGACAGTGTATGTAATGTAAACCAGTACGAACAAATCAATATTAGATCGCCACATGTCGTGCACACACTGTCCGTATATGTCCGTATGAATATCTGATCAGATTTCAAGTCTATTTCAAGTTTTGATGAAACCGATATCGCGAATGGAATATCGTATGTCCGATATCAGCAATGCCGGACTGAACGCTAATTGATTTAATATCATGGCTACTAGTACTACTGCAGGCACAGATTGTGAAGGCTTTAGCCATTACAGCAGCATCAGTAAACATTGCAGACGGTAGGCTTACCGACCTACATCAACCCATGTCCCAACTTTAGATTTAAAACTTTATAACGCGGAAACTTAGTTAACGACAGCAACTTGTGCTGTAACGATTCTCGTTCCTGCTCACCCCAAAACTTGTCCCATATTATTTCAGACTGGATATTTTCATATGTAGGACTGTATCACTAGCCGAGCGTGACAGAATAGATCTGTCAAGTACGAGTATTATCGCTGGGAAGTAGTGAGCTACTTCTCAGTTGGGTCCCTGCATTCCAAATTTGAGGAATTTTTTTTCTTCCTGCAGGCTGCCGAAGTGTTATTTTAATGGTAACTAGTTACGTGGCAAGGAACGAGTCACTGTAAACTTCACAAATGGACGTCTGGCTGTCTGCTTTTATAACGAAATCCTTAGAATCGAAGGAAGTTTCTGTCCATTAAGGCATCGACGACCCCTCTTGTTTTTAAGTGTATCAGCGCTATGATGTGACTTATGGCTAAGGAGAAGCATAATGAGCTATTAATGCTCATTGCTGGGGAATTTGATTCTTGTAGTTTCTTACGGTTAGTAGTTGCCTTGAGCTGTTTTGTGTAGAAAAACAGTATCGTTTACTTTCCGTGGGTGGAATTGTCGGGATAAGCAGGGAAGAAGGAGAAATTTATAGGGACAGTAAAGTAATAGGGAGTCGAGGGATTGTATTATCAAGCCACACGCACAGTAAATGTATCAAAATCTTTATAATTCTTGTTGTCGTTAAATGCATTTATATTTATTTTTTTAATAGGGTACGGGAGAGCGGGATTGGGTATGGGAGAGGCCAGAGGGCATTTGGAAGATTTTGGTTTTGATTTTGTCCTCTTTTTTCCCCCACAGACTGTAGAACATGGATTTCCTAACAAGCCATCTGCCCTCGGATATGACCCTGTGCTGCACCTCATGGCGGTGGGAACCAGCAATGGAGTCCTCAAAGTGTATCCTTTTGGTTCTGGCTGATACGATAATTTCTGGAGATGTACGTGTAATTTATAACCGTACATAACCCTAGGACTGGAGGCCAAACTAATGACCGAGAGCATGTGATTCCCAACTGCTGTACGATCCAACGGACAAATCAACTGCCTGCCCCCCCCTTAAAAACAAAGACCAGCTACCAATATCCAGCAGCATTCACAGAGTGCGTGTAAATATTTCAAATAATCCGTAATGCACACCTCGGTTCACCTCACGAAAGACTAAAACCCAAAGAGATCTACTATTACACAGATATGTCTGCTAATATTTTGTGTAATTTTGTGCTCAAGTCTGTTCTGTTAACATCATTCATAACCAAGAGTCTCAACAATTGGTCCCATTCACAAATCATAAGCCATCCCATGAACTGAATATCAGATTGGAATTTCGACTCCAGCACTATCTGAAACTGTACATTACAACGTACTATTTATCAAGCTTTGGGCTTCAATGAAGAAGTAGGCCTACGTGTGAAAGATTTCAATACAATTAAACATGACCTTTGCTTTCTATAAGAGAGCAAATTTATCAAAACATGTTGAAAGTCTCACAAGTACAGTCTGAGGTAAAAATATATATACTCCCTTTTTAGGATTGCTAATAATTTTTAATCGTAATCTGTGTGGTGCGTTTTATTTCAGAGGTACGCTCGTTTTCTTGCAAAGTTCGTTGGGCGGTATTCAGGTTTTCTCACAGGCAGGGTACAAAGCGTTGTTTGCATTAAAGATTCATGTTTAAATAGTATCTACGGTTACAACAGCAATTTCAAGGAATTTTGCTAAATAGTGTTAAATACATAATTGCACTCTTCTATCATCAAAATCATAGAAAAGAAACATGACTCTGAAGGACCATAACAAGATTAAGATATAAGCAGACTGGTCCTCCATTGACTTTTCAAAGATTCTAACTGTGAAGCGTTGGAGTTATAAAGCATTAGACGTCTCGTGTGATTTTAAGTCTCGCGTATCTGGAAAGCAAAGAGGAATTACGAATTAGTAAATTACAGACGTCGAAATGTGTGAAGTATCGATGGTTGGTAGATGTTTTTACGTTAGAGTGGTAAATCTTCTAGTCTACCACTCCTGGTTCTAACCAGTGAGTTTCTCCACAGCCCAAAGTTGTGCTTAGAGGAGTGTCGTTGCTTTGCTACTAACTAGTTGATTGTTGGTTTATGCTGAGCTGGTTAGTAGCAGGGTACGCATATATGGCATCAACAGGGTGTGATGTCACGGATGTACAGTAGGCAGAGTTCATTGGTGAGAGTTCGTTGGTGGAGTATGGAATGCTCCGTTAAGTAGATTAGTAAGATATGGGGCCAGTGAAACCCCCAAACCAGTCAGTCTTTAGGGAATTTTATGTTAATCTCATCGATCAACAACAACCCCCTTACCCAGACATGTTATGTTAGTTACGTTGACGGGATCGGGGTTAAGGATGTTAGCTCTGAAATTCTGAGACCTCGTGCAGGGCTAGATATTTGCATGGCTTAGTTAAGCAAACCCACGTCATCCGACGTCTTAGATTTCTGTAAGCCTTCTTTTCAGACGGTCTGTTATAGACAGTCCGAGCACTATTTGATAATCTGGCGGCCTGTGAAACCCATCTCACCTCCCCCACCCCTCTCTGACTGTGAAATGATACTGGTTTCAGTATTATTGTGGTTTCAGTTGTGAGGTATGAAAGCATGGTTGGACCATCGTTCACTTAGCCATGATATGGAATCAGAAGAATAGACCCGGGGTGTCTGCCGCTTTCCTTTGTAACATCCTGTACCCTCCCGGCCGGCCGGCCACTCGGCCATCTTTGTCCTTTGTGCGGTGATCTAATGTTGCCCAGCCGGTAACCGTAAGCTAATCAAACCGGCTATAACAAGCAGAGAGTGTTAAAAACCTGTAGTTTGTGGCTAATATGTGAAAAAAGGGTTGAAAAGGGGAAAAAAAGTTACACAGAAGTATTCACATTTCTAATGTAAACCAAATTGGTGTTTAACCGTGTCCCTTTGTTTTTTCATAAGTTTAACAAGATCAGGTTTTGTTGTTGTTGCTGTTGCTGGGTATTTGAACTTTATCTGGATTTATCTTGCAAAGTCTGCACTTGAGATTTTGGTGATGTGGTCGCTCTATATGTTAAAGTGAAAGATACTTTCCTCTTCATGCGAGTGCAAAATTTGTATCGTCGTCGGTCTGTACGCGCGAAAAGTTCTGTTCTCGCACAAGCGAATGGGGCGTGTCTCCTCCTCTTCCTATTTAACTTTATACTTTATTTGGAATATTGTGATCTGCTACAAATTTTAATATCAAACCGATTTGAAGTAAAGCCTAACCCTCTAGGATTAATTGAGACAGAGAAAAGATTGACTAAAATATTTTATATCTAATAGGCTTTGGTTTTCATAGAATTACTCTGTCTTTAAAATCACTTTTTGGATACGGTTTGGACACTAGATTCCACAGAACGCAACGTTGCCATTCGTTTTCTGTTTATTCAAAATTAAAATAGGCACCCTAATCGACTATGAGGAGGTTATATATATAGTTTAGATCTTCTTTTATTCATCATTATTGCTTACAACAACCGTAGGATAAGTTCCGGAATCTCCAGTGTGGAAATCATACCAGTTAATTAAGGTCTAGTTACGTTATCACATATTGTTTCGCAGTTTATCCTTTCAACGAGAGGTTATAATTGAGTTAAAGAATTGTCAGCCAGTTTATTTTTCCTTAAATCTGTCAGTGCACACCAACAACAACTAAAAAAAACGGCAATCGATGAAACAAAAGGAGAAATCGGAAAGGAACTGACAGGGTTTAAAAATCTGGTCGAAAAACCTTCTAAATAACAACTCCCTGGAATGAATTTAATTGCAAAGGCACAAAGGTCAACTTGTAATGTACACAGTCGATATGAAAGTAAAAGATATCTAAAACAAGAGACACCACCGACCAATGAACCTAAGGCCGCGTCGGTTAACTATGCATTCTTTCCTTCTGGTCTAACATTCCATTCCGCTTATAAAAATGTGCAAATATTGATATATATACAGTTAGAGGGTGGGTGAGAGGGGATGGGCTTACCTCAGGTTTCAACTCAGACTGCTGCTTTAATGTCTTTTATACAACACCAGCTTTCTGGGTGGGGGTGGGTGAGAGGGGTGTTTGAGAGGGG
>JAODAG010279464.1:0-17515 GCA_027574785.1 Orphnurgus asper | reverse complement strand
ATACTAACAACATTCAATAGCCTTGTAATAGATACTAACAACATTCAATAGCCTTGTAATAGATACTAACAACATTCAATAGCCTTGTAATAGATACTAACAACATTCCATAGCCTTCTAATAGATACTAACAGCATTCAATAGCCTTGCAATAGATACTAACAACATCCAATAGCCTTCTAATAGATACTAACAACATTCAATAGCATTCTAATAGATACTAACAACATTCAATAGCATTCTACTAGCTAAACCAGCACACATATGAAATTTGTTACATCTACAGTTTCCGATGAAATGAAGGCCAACGTACCTGGCGGTCCAACACTCACTCCTGGAGTGGATTTAAACAAGCAGGTTAACGTACTTCCTAATCGGTCCGGCCCAAGCGCCAACGGGGAGGGAATGGCCCAAGATTCGGACGACGGATGGAGCGTCCCTATTCCACCAGCTACTCCTTGGGCCTCGTGGTCGGACTGGTCTCCTTGGGGCCAGTGCAATACCACGTGCGGTCCGGGAAAACAGATTCGCCGCAGGGCATGCGAGGTGGTGGTGGAGGGTTACCTCCAGCCGGCCGATTCCTGCCTTGGCCCCTCGGAGGAAATGATCGCTTGTGAGAGAAAGAACTGCTCAGGTAAGTCGGAACGTTCGGAACTTATCGTGGATTTGAACGTTACTGCGTTGGTCATACAGTATTGATTTGGAAGTTACTATGTTTGTCTTTTGAAATGGCATGGGGTGGTGGTATTCATGCAAGAGTAGACGGTTTTTGAAAATCATTTCTGTTAGCATTTTTCTTCGCCCACCCATTTCCAGTCGAATAGGCTAGAACCGCGTATCAAACTCCCTTCCGATTCTAGATAGAAATGACTGGGGAAAATATACTGAGTAATGACAAAGCTGAAAACTAATAAAACAATTATAGAAGAGCTGCAACTCCATTGTAAAACTATTATTACACTGTAATATGAAAATGATCGGAGGAAAAGCTTGGTGGTTAAATTTCAGTCGGTCAGGATTGAAATTTAACTCCATAGCAGAATGTCCACTCCCTGTTCCTGTCTACATATAGCACCTTGTTATTTCCTACAAATCGGAAGAATGGAGAAGTTTGCTGTCCAGATTCCGATTCGTACGAAGAGTGATAATATTCCACATTATCCAAAATCAAGACTGCTGATCTGTAGTGAAATGACTTTGTGAATCCAAACGTAATTTCTATTCTTAAAATAATTCTTAACTCTTTCGATAGCCTACACAATATTGCATATATCGCAAGTTATTAGGCAGCATTGACTGCAAAATGTTTCATGTCTATGAATCACGAGCTTAGTGTCTATTCTGAAACCTAAATACAGATAGGGGTTTTATTGTTACGACCGGCAGTAAAGATAACACATAGAATCGTATATCATGTAGTATATAAATATTTCAGTAATACAGTTTCTTCAAGAGTGCCCGTGAGTGACCTAGGGGACTCGATTGTTTTTAACGATAGTACCCGCTCCTCCGGAGTGCCCGAGAGTGAAGTAGGGGGACTCAGTTTATTACGATAGTCCCCGCTCTTTAGGAGTGTAACTCAGCCTAATGAAGCTAGGGGTGTAATGTTAAATGAACAAATTTACCGACTTCATCCGAGTTAAACTGCCATCAGGAAGAGCTTCCGCCAGAATCCAATTGATTGGGCCCATAGGGGAATGGGTTAAAGGGAGGGGTCATCGACCGATCGGTGCCGAGGTAGCCTCTATAGGCTGCTGTCAGTTTGGTTTAATTTTGCGCCCAGGTTCTTTCTTGGGTATAACTGTTCTTAGAAAGGAATGTAAGTTGTTTTTGCCCCTTTTTCAAGCCAACTCTTAGAATTGAATCATTAATTAATCATTAAGTAATCATTAACTAATAATCGAGAAATCATTTAATTATCATTAATTTATCATTAACTATCATTAATTTATCATTAACTATATAAATAATGTACATACTTTTTTGTCGCATAAATAAAAACAACTTGACCTTCCTTTCTGCAAGGAGGTGAACACGAACAAGGCCGACAGAAGCCGACGAAATCCCGTCACCGACACCAGTCGGCCCATCTGTCGCCCGGGACCATCTCGTCAATCGTCGCTGGCTGCATCCTCATCCTCCTCATGGCCGTGGCCTGTGCCTTGGCCCACATCAAGCTGTTCTCCTGCAAGGCGAGCCCGTCCGACGACGATTTCGTATGAGCGGCCGGGGGGGGGGCCCCCATCGCCGCCAGTTGTGGGCCAGCAGGCCCTACGTGGGTTGCGATTTGCCGGGACAGTACCTCGGCGAAGCCATGCGACAGTGATCCGTAAATCGGAAAAGGTGCGCATCGCGACATCCGCGCCACGCCCCGTTGCCGCAAAGGGTGCAACCGCCGGTCACGCAAGAACCCTGCGACGTTATATACATAACTCCTCTCACCACCATAGCTATAGGATAGAGTTTAGAGCACCAACTCTCATGAAGGACAGGTCTATCATCAGCGGGGAGGGTTGAACTTTGGGTCATATTCGGCAAATAGGGTCATCGCGCATCGCGGCTTACTGCACGTGGTCGGCGACCCTGTTTTCGAAACTTAACCCGAACTTAGCCCGCTCTTTGCGAATGACGCCTCCGAAAAGTGTCGCCGATTTCAAATAAACCCCCAAGATATCGCCATTTCTGTCCGAATCAATTGTCGATGTATCGATTAATCTGAGAACAGGTGATCGGTAGAGAAGCTTCCGTAAATACTGCGACCTTTTTTCTGCTCTGTTCCTTCAGCGGGTGGTGCGTACGGCAAATCGCAAATTTGGTCGTTGCCCATGAACTAGCTGATTTGTGACTCATACTATTTTTTGTCCTTTCCTGGTGTACGGTCCACCCATATATTCTCTAGGTATGGATGGATGCATCCATGATAGGGAAAATAATATCTCTTTCTGGTAGCGCGGGTATCGTCCGTTGAAATATTTACAATTGCCACTTTATATTTTTTTTATATTTCTGCTGTAAAATATGAACTGTACATAATAAATCCTAGACTAACCCTATCGTATTTATAAGTTTTTGGTTCCTTTTTCTGTGGTGGTATAACGTGATATTACACAAAAAATATGAACCACAATGCTGCACTGAACTATTTAATGAAAGCTTTGGAAGTAGTATAGATAATAAAGATCAGAAAGGACAGTGTCCTCATAAAGGATCCTGAACCACAAAAACCCTAAATTCTACCAACATCAGAAATATAGGCAACAATACCGTCATTCATGGTGACCATTCATTATCTCAATATACAGGTATCTCTCTGGTCTCATCATGGTGACTGTATTCTTTATTCAAGAATAGGTTTTAATTTGGAAGACAACCTGCTGGTTTTATTATCCTGCAACTCTTTAATTATTTATCTCACTTATCTGGAAGTAATTACCATCAGCCTGACCTTGTGACAATGGCCAATTATATGCCTTTGTACCGCAGTCATGAATACTCACTACCACCTTTGCTCCGCCATGTAGGATCGATGAAAATCAACCAACTTTATCACATTCCACTTAAGTGGAAATGCATTCTACTTAAGTAAAATAGACAACCTATTTGACTTAAGTGGAATATAATTCTACTTAAGTGGAATTGTATTTCACTTAAAAGTGGAATTCAATTTTACTTAAGTAGAATATAATTTTACTTAAGTGGAATAGAGAACGATTTTGTTCTATTCTACTTAAGTGGAATACAATTCTACTTAAGTAGAATTGTAATTCACTTAAAAGTGGAATTCAATTTTACTTAATTGGAATTAATAGAGAACGATTTTGTTTGTACTTAAGTGGAATGCAATTCTACTTAAGTGGAATTCAATTCCACTTAAGTGGAATATAATTTCACTTAAGTTGAATTGTATTCCACTTAAGTGTTATTCCACTTAAGTGTAATGCATTTTACATAAGTGAAATAGGGAGGTAAATGTTATAACGGGTTGCCTTACTGTTTTAACATTTACCTCCCTATTTAATTCACTTAAGTAAAATGTATTACACTTAAGTGGAATTGTATTCCACTTAAGTGGAATATATTTCCACTTAAGTGAATATAATTCCACTTAAGTGAAATACCGACATTCAGTTTTATTTAAGTGGAATAGAGAACGATTTTGTTCTGTATTGTACTTGAGTGGAAAACAATTCTACTTAAGTGGAATTCAATTCCACTTAAGTGGAACAACTTCAGAGCGATAGCAGTCATGATGGCATCTTTTGGAGGTGGGTCACGGCGGTGTTAGAGCAAATTGAGTGACCGACTTCAGCTGAGTCATGTGGGGATACATTAAACCCCCCCCCAATCGCTAACGCTCCGTCCGCCCTGTACTTGCCAACATGTCTTCCAACACCGCAGAGCCATGCACTACACTTTACGTGGCACTACACCCGCCCAATGATCTTGTGTGGCCTTAGTATAATCCGATCCGGAAATAGGAGGATTGGCTGGGAAGTGGGTCACTGTTGGCTATTGAAGCTGTGGCAAATGTTGCAGTTGCTTGGTTTAGATCTCAAGTTAATGTTGCTTATAGAAGGAAAAAAATTCGTTCTGTGGCTATAATTACAGTTGCCACATAATGTTTTAATTTTTCGTTTGTCGTAAGTAGTAGTGTGACATCAAGTTGACGAATACCGTAATGACATATGATTATTCTCCGAAACGGCGAACAGTACGTCATTTCGGACTTTAACTTACCGCATTGACGAAGTTGTCAAATAACCGTCGACATATTTAGTATTTATGTCATTTATCATTGTGTGGCAATGTTTTTGGTTGTAATTAGTTCCGCCGAATGACTTATTTGCTGCCCCACATGGAGTTGTAAGACAAGTTAATGTCCATTTTGGCGTTCCATAAGGCCACACGCAGACCCGCAGTTCTGCGTCAACACCCCAAGAAGAGCAGTTTTAAATCCTTAAATCCGAGGCGCAGAAATCGCCATAAATACCCGGGAGTCAAATTTGACTAGAAGGGGGATAGAATACAGTTTCTCGCATTCGATGAGGTTACAACGGGTTTGTGCTTTCCGGTCACGTCGTTGAATCAAACTATTTCCCCAACTAGTTATTTAATTATTATCGTTTAACGTTAGTTTGCCTTGGTCAAATTCGTGTAATCGTGATTACTAATAAATACTACTATTACTATAGCCTAGGCTAGTATTAGTAATAGTATTACTATAGCTTAGGCTAGTATTAGTAATAGTATTACTACAGCCTAGGCTAGTAATAGTATTACTATAGCTTAGGCTAGTATTAGTAATAGTATTACTATAGCCTAAGCTATAGTAATAATTATAGTAATACTATTACTACTACTAGGCTATAGCCTATACTATAGTAATAATTATAGTAACATTTGTATTACTAGCCTAGGCTGTAGTAATAATTATAGTAATACTAGTAATACTATTACTAGGCTATAGTATTAATTATAGTAATACTATTACTACTACTAGGCTATAGCCTATACTATAGTAATAATTATGGTAATAACATTACTACTAATAGTGATACTACTTATTACTAGTAGTACTAGTATTACTCATATTAGTTACTAGTAAGTTACTACTAACTAGTACTAGTAGTACTAGGCTACACTACGGTACCAAAACGCAGCGATTGCCTGTGACTGTATGACTGACTAGAGCTACATTGGGAGTGACTAATTAATCGGGATTATTGTGGGAGAAGCGGACCTAATGTTACGCCAGGCTACTAATAATAGTATAGGCTAGCTACCAGAGGCCGCATACCTACCAATTTTTTTATCCAATCGTGATGTTTCCCAACATCTTTGTGTAATACTAATAGTACTAATATTAATCTAGCCTATACAGTTTGGTACGGTGGTTAGCTAGCCATACCAAAATGTTTGCAGATTGCATCGACAGTCGGAAATTTCGGATCAAGGAAACACGTTTTTGTAGCCAATTCTAGGTGTTAATTTGCACTGGGAAAATGGCTTAAAATCACCAAGAATGTTGTATGTGCATTGCAGGCCTTCGAGTCACAGGAATCGGTTTCCACCTTTTGCTTGCCCTGCGAGCCTCGTAATGTATAGTTTTGTGTGTTTTGTGCATCTAGCCCTGTGTTCCTAATGTTGCCAAATAATTGTGATTCCCAATGTTGTACTGTTGTCTACCCTGTACCCAGTGCATCTCCTTATCATTGTTGGTCACAGTACTCCCAACATATGGCTCAGAGGTACTTCGCTACAAATATGGCACCATTTTGCAGGTAGACAACCCTCCAAAATATTTTTTCTTCACACAAAACGGGGGACAAGTTATAGTGGAAGTACATGTTGGATGAACCTGATTCGATGAACCTGGGAATAAAAACAGATCAGAAATAATCAGTTATATACTGCACTGCCAGTAAGAGAAAAAAAAAATCATGTTTTGTATTGCAAAAAGGTTAATCAGAATGCGGTTCTCAATAGAGATGCAGGCTACACCGTTGAAGGTTCCGAGACCTGCAATTCTTTGCCATGAAGCCAAAAACTACAAAACGGGTGTGTAGTTACAGTAATTCATTCGTTCGAAGGTTTTAAATATTGAAGTATGGTCTGAATGTGTGTTTCTTTTCCCGTTTGGTAGGGGTTGCCTCCAATTTATCCGAGAACCTTGCAGATATGAGTATAAGCAACACAGACATGTCGCCAGAAGACGGAGAAGACGCCAAGGAGAAGACGAGACTCATCTGCCAGGTCCTTGAGTTACAGAACACACTAGACGGTACGCATCACCTGTATCGAACGAACCCCGGTTGTGTTTCGGTTTCTTCGGAGTTCGGTGCTTATTAGAAAAGGGTGGAAAATGGAAGGAGGGCGGGTCAAAGCTTTGATTTAATTTAAACTCGTCTGATTCTATTTGAAGGCTCCAAGGTCCGTCGGTTTGACCACGTTGAAAATTTTTTGGGACCTTAGTATGGTATCGGGCGATATCGATATTTCTGGGAGAAATTGTTTTGAGGGACTGGTATGTACACTTAATGCACAATGTATGCCCATTTAGTGTCTGGAAAAAAAAAATACCCTTGTTCGTCGATCATGCTTGATTATAGAAGACCGTTCAGGCATTATCTTTGCACTAATTGCAAGAGACAATAAACGGTGTGTTGTTCGTTCCCAGAAAAGGTTATTGTAGCCTAGGCCTAGTATTAGGCATACATATGCATTACATTGCCTGAGGGTCATTTTAGTTCGAAAATCCACTTCGCCTATGCCCTTCGAATAAATGCTTGCCTACAGTAGCTACGAATCCCAAAGAAATGTTTCTGTCAAAAGATATAACTCACTATTCTGTGCTTCAAGTAAATCTGGCCTTTATCATTGTGCATGAAATATATATGAATGACCATTATCACTGTGCTTTTTGTATCACTGTGCTTGAAGAATATCTGGCCTTTTTCACTGTGCTTGATGTAACTTTTTCACGGTGCTTGAAGTACCGTATCCCTGGAATTTTTTCACTGTGTGCTTCAAGTACTGTATCTCTGGCCTTTATCACTGTGCTTGATGTATCTTCCTTTTTTTTTATCACATCCACAGATTTATCGATAAGAGTTGACAAAGTCAAAGAGGAAAACCTGAAGTTAAAATCGGAGAACCAAGTGTTGGGCCAGTACATCGAAAACCTGATGTCGGCATCCAGCGTGTTCCAGTCGACATCGCCTAAAAATAAGAAAAAGTAAGGACTCTATGTTTTAAGGGTAGTTTCATTGGGCTGGTTTTATAATTTGAAGAATGAGGGTGTTAATGGAGCATGATTACTTAATTAAGATTCAAAATTGGCCACGATGAAGATGGAAATGTTGACGCACTATGATAAGCAGTGATGGAGCTTGTCAGGCTTTTTTCCCAGTTCGACTAGCCCGACAAGTTGCCACGGTTGCCCCGGAAGAAATGAACAAAATTTACAACAATTTACAGTTTGTTTGAAATATTACTTTATTCTGTGAAATATTTCCATTTCCCTACCCCCCTCTATCCATCTCGCATGGTTATGGAATATTTACAAAAAATTACCAAGGAATTAAAACATCGCCCTTTTAATTTTAAATCGTGTTAAATAGGTGGCAGGCACTATTTGCTACATAGTGAAGATCTCTGTTTAACGGAGTGTTTTATTGCGACACCATTTGTAAAATTTGAGAACTTAGTGGTCAAACTATACAAAAGCTTGAATTGTAGGCACTATCAAACCTAGTAAACAATTGTAAGCAATTATCATCTTCGAATAATGAATAAATTATATATATCTCGACTATCTCCCCACTTCCTGCTGCCAGACGAGTTTCTAAAAAGTCAGTGAGCCGAGATCAACAAAACTGGCAGGTATGGTATTCTATTCACCTGTCTGGGCATCTCTAAAGGTCCAAGGGGTCACGTGAGGTTCTGTTTGGATCACACTATCATGAATGCAAAATGGAGCCTGGGAACATAGGTCGATTCTTTTTTTTCCCCCGCCGAAATCATGTTAATTTTCTTTTAAATTTGGATGTCGCATGATTTTTAGCTCAATCCGCTGACGCCAATGGAGCTTTAATCTATCTGTCAGTCTGTATGTCTGTCTGTCTGTCTGTTCTGTCAAGAAGGAGGATTACACATCAATCAATGTTGACTTTTTGAGGTCACTTTTTGAGGTCAAAGGCAATCGGAGGTAAGATCGTGAAAACAACAATCAGAGTTGGCCAGAAATCATTCAGATACAAATAGTTGTTTATGATTTTGTCAAAGTTCATCCATTCGTAGGTCATGTGTCGTCAATATTGCATAAACCACAAAGTTGATCCTAATCACAGAGTTATCATGATTTCGAGGGTCAAACGTCAGTCAAGTGTAAAATGTAAATTGCTTAAAAATAACAAACCGGCCAACATTGTTCAGAATCTGGAAGTAGGAGTAAATCCTGGAATTTTCAACAAGGCACCGTATAACAGAAGTTAAAGATGAAATTCCTCCATCGACGAGACCGCAAAATCTTGTTCCAAGATATCAGAGTATAAAATACTAAACCAGGGGGGGGGGGGCTGCCATTTTGTCTAACAATGTGATGTTGCAACATTTGTACCTAAAGCTGAAATTCTTTCTTTTGTTTTACTTTTTACTTTTACAATTTGCTTGCTCTTTGTTCAATGACCATTGGTATATACTGATTGGAGTATTCAAATTATTTGTTACTATCTGCAATAGGGTTCTGTTGACGTCACTGTAGACTTGCTTCAAAGATTTCCGTCATGCATTTTAAGATAACGGAAAACGTTGAAAAAAATGGAAGCAAATATTTGTTTTATGTTTCTTTTAAACTCCAGGGATTCTTTCCCCTTTAAGAGTTTGAGCACAGTTTACGGTGTATTAGAACGCATTGGAACGAAATGAACATTAACATAACGCATAACATATGTCAGTAATACATTGGTACATAGCTGGTAACGTCTCATAGGGAGACGACGTTGCGATTCGACCCTCGAGGCATTGCAAAATGGCAGACTGCATGATTGATCTTCTATCGAGTGATGGTCGGTCTATTTTTAACATGTCTGTGGGTTAGCTATGTCACTTGGAAGACCTAAGACATGCAAACGAGAGAGCATTTGGGCATGTATGTGTCCCTCGAAGAAGAATTTTTTTTAAAAGATATTTCTCTCACAGAGTCAAAAGTAGATAGGACCCATCAGTTGCTTACTCATACATTTGTTCGGTTGTTTGGCCCGGCAAATATTTTAATGGTTAAAAAGTTTGGGCTAGTCCAGTTTAATTTCATTTCTGTGGGATCCAAAAAGTGATTACTTTGAATTTTTGCTTCTGCTCTTCACTGTAACTTTCCCCCCCTCATTTATCACCCATACATTATTCTTGTGAAGTAAGTGGTTGGCATCGTACGACAAAACCGAAACGAGTTCCACCATTTTTGTGATATAAATATTAGGTCCTTTCAGAATCGGATTCCGTTTGGAACCATTTTATGCAACCTCTTGCAGACATGATCACATAATTCATTCATGGGTTCTATTCTTTTTGGTAGCTCTTATTTTACAAAGTATTTCTCTCTCTCTCTCTCCCCAATGTAATGTACACGTCTACATGTATGTCTTAGCTGCATTTGACATGTTCCACTAATGCAAAGATGAGGTGGAAATGTTTTGCTACATACCTTGTAGCATGCCTCCTTAATTTTTGCAATTGTTTTCCTTTATTGGCATTGATTATTCCCAGATTATTTTTATTTTGAATGGGGGGGGCAGTAATTCAACCCATTCATGCTGAGGAAGGAGGTAAAGAAAGGATTGGGAGGCATTAATTATGACACTACCTACCTGTTCACATTTCTATTTGTTGGTAACATTATTAACCCATTTGCAAGAAACTGCCAACTTTGAGTGTTGCCTTGTTTGCATTAGCAATAGTATGAGATTCACAGTCATTTATTCTTAAGAGACAATAAAACCATGTAGGATAGGAGATTGTAATACAAGAGATAAATAACACGATGAAAGAGAGGAGAGGATAATACAAGAGATAGAGAACTGTAAAAGCAGAGAAAGTAATTCAAGATATAACAAAACAATGTAAGAGAGAGGGTAATACAAGGATAAGAAAATAATTTAAGAGATCAGAACATACGACATGTGAAACAATGTAAGACAGGAGAATGTATTGCAAGAGATAATAAAACAATGTAAGAGAGGAGAATGTATTGCAAGAGATAATAAAACAATGTAAGACAGGAGAATGTATTGCAAGAGATAATAAAACAATGTAAGACAGGAGAATGTATTGCAAGAGATAATAAAACAATGTAAGACAGGAGAATGTATTGCAAGAGATAATAAAACAATGTAAGACAGGAGAATGTATTGCAAGAGATAATAAAACCATGTAAGACAGGAGAATGCATTGCAAGAGATAATAAAACAATGTACGAGAGGAGAATGTAATACAAGAGAAAGAAAACGATGTAACAGCAGAGAAGGTAATGCAAGAGATAAGACGACAATTTAAGAGATGAAAATGCAATAAAAGACATGAAACAATGTAAGATAGGAGAATGTAATACAAGAGGTAACAAAACAATGTAATAGAGGTGATACAAAAGAAAGAAACAATGTGAAAGAGGAGAATTTTAAGGTTTGTTTCAGTTCCATTTTTACTTAATTTAAGTTCCAGGTTTAATATTATGATCATATTGTTTATTCATTCTTACACAATGTATTGCAAGAGATAACAAATCAATGTAAGAGAGGAGTATCACCGGTTTTCCTACGTAAGATTCGGTTCAAGGTTTCATTTTCACGTTTATGTTTATTTCATTCTACACGATCGTCTAATTATTCTGTGTCTTTGCCAGGGCTGGTGGTGGCAAAACTAAGAAAGCCGAAAAGTGAGAACGGAGGGGGGAAGAGATGGCCGTTGAAATTCCGTAAGAAGCAGGACGCCCACGTATGTATCGCTGGATGTGCGGACTCCTTTATGTAATGTTCCTAGCTTTGTGTGCTGCTGTGTGGCGACGTTACCTACGGCAACTTGAAGTGTACGAAAATGTATCAAGAGTGCAATATTATTTGTATTTTTAAAGGAGGTATGCAATTTACACTTGCCAATCAATGTTAAACTCGGCGAGACATTCTCGTCTCTTACTATTTCTTGTAATAATTGTTATAGAAGCTTATAAATTGCATTTGTTTGAGAGGTACGTTGGAAACTGTATGAAATGAAACGGCTATTATTCTCCAGCCTCGTTAACGTTAGATGGGGTTCCAGAATGCCACTCGCCTTCTGGTGAGCAAAAATTGTGTTTGATTCAATTTTGAGGACCACCATCTACTTCACAAGTACTGCTGCCTGTTCAATAGTAGGTCTGAATGCTACTTTCAGATGTTTTCATGAAGAAAACAAACCCCACACACCTTCAAAACAGTTTAACACCAGCTGAATCTATGGAAGGGGATCAGTGGGGGAAGTCGCCGACTTTTAAATATGATTTTTATAAAATTCGAAACCCTGCCACTACTCGGCAATCTTTTATAAAGCGGACAACGAAAGCTGACATTGTCTTCGGTATTCGAACAATCGGTGCCGAGGCAAAACTTTGGGCATTAGTTACACAAGACTTAAGAAAGTTAGGGAACCTAGTTTTTCCCCTCGTGGGGTATGGTCAAGACTTTCGCCGGTACTGACGTAATCACCCGTTATTAATTAAACAAAATTTGATATATGTAATATCAGACTAGAGCGTCAGTGCACCATATTAGGCCGTTGGTACAACCGAGCAATTTGCCAAGTCGTCAGCGCGAGAGTAGCCAGCCACATGTAAAAGAGATGCAATCCTTAAACTCAGCAGCCGAAGGGAAAACAAGAATGACTTATTATTGAGAAATTGTCTTTTTGATTTGCAGATGTTCTTAAAAATTCCACTTCTGGTTCTTTAAAAAAGTATCCTTTAATTATTATTATTAATATTATTTTTTTTTAAATATTAAATTTCTTACTTTGTCAATGTGATGGTCAAGCAAAGAAGTGTAGTCTTTGTAGAGTGTAGTCTTTAAAAGTGGCAACAGAATGATCAGAATAGATATTTGGCTGATGTTTAAGGCTGATGTTTTTTTTTATTGAGGGAGGGGAGGGGTAATGAATGTATGGAAGGCATTATTGTAAAAACAATTTCTTAGCAATTTCTCCATCTAGGTATTGTTTTGATTTGACAAAGATGCATGTAATAATGCAACAAGAGTAATCCTAGTGGTGTATTGTGGTGAAAACGATAGTGGTGGTTTTCTTTATTTCTTTGCAACAAATTTCCATAACCTTGCCAGAAGTCAAAATTGAAAAAAAAAATCAAAAAGCTCTTACATGTGCAAGTCATTAGTTATAGGATAAAATAATCTCTTTAAATTTCCTCTCGACTTCGAAGAAGCTATTGCATCCAAGAAAGAACGCAGTATTTCTTGGTTTGTTTATATCTTCTTACCAAAACAAAACTTATTCTAATATAGTATTGTGAAATGAACCAAACTGAATCGAGTATCGAAATGAAAGATTTGTTTGTAACGACAATCAATCGGATAAAACTGGACCAGATTCTATCGGCAGGCTATCGACGTGTAACGTGCCAGTACTTCTCTGCCTCGTCGTGGCAGCTTTATCGGAGGTCAAAGTTCATTCCGAAACCCTAAGTTAAGATGCAAGGTGTGCTTGCAGAAGTAATAAACAAGAACAATTTGCTTTCTTGTTTTCGTTATTCATATTTATATCATGTTTCTAAGCTATGGTACTACTTCCCCCCCTTGTTAAAAGTGGTATGTATGTCCATGGTCTTACTTCCTATCATTATATCTAATGTTTAAATATATATATAAATGTTTCCTTACAGTGTTCAGAAACATGTTGGTGCTTTTTTGTTGTCGGCGTTGAAATTTTGGCGGTGGTGCTAGCGTAAAGCTCCACGTGAAGACATCTGTCTTGTTGCCCTGGCCGGGACGCAGTGACGACAACGTAGGTAGTGCGCGGAAAAGTGAACAAAGCCGTTAGACATTAACACTCGGAAGCCAAATGTTTCATACATACATCTCCGCATGAATGTTCGTATATTGCTCAGCCTTATTGACACCAGAAGCAACAAACAAACAGATGATCTTGTTTTAAAATGATTTGATAATAATGAAAGACAACAACGAGTCCACATTTTAAACTGCCACAAAACCTAATAGGGACTTTCAACAAACTTTGTCAGTCAGTATACATAAAAAATTGCTCAAGTGTATACATCCTCACATTTATTTATTAACTTTGGATATAGAAATAATGCGATTACAAAAAATGTAAAAATTTGACGTCGTGAGGATCGTACAGATAACTCATGGCTAACCAATCTTGATATAAGTTAAATATTAAAAAAAATATTTACAAAACGAATATCATGAAGAGGTGTGAATTTGCCGATATCCATGTTCTCGCTATTTAATTGCAGATGCCTGATAAACCTTTAAAATTGATACTGCTCCATTTAAAGATCTATATCATTTATTTCTTGATACATTGTTCTAACGCTAGATATTCTTTGGGGGTTAGTTAGCAGGATAAAAATTGATAATGATACTTAACAATATGATGCATGATACGTCACACCATGACACAGAATGGTTCAAACCAAGTATAACTGATGAATCGTTCAATTTACTTGAAAAACCACAAGTCCTTGGGATAGAAAAACATTGCTTCAAATTTGTATTTCCTATCCTGTCTAGCTTCTATGGAAAGAAACCAAAATAAAGAGACATTTGAATACATCTTGTTTTTGTTGAACCTAGTTTCAAAGGACAATATGGGCGGGGGGGGGGTGGTGGCAGATTTGCAGAAAAAATTCTTGACCTTACCGTCGGTCGTCCAGTTTGGTAGTTTCTAGCATATATTTGGGATAAACACTGTTTCAACGTAAAAACACAAAAAAATAAATACGTATAGATCTTACAATACTGAACGGAAGAAAATACTATGGTGATTATATACCGCCTCTGAAATATTCCTGAATAATTCATTTCTGTAGATTAGTAATAAAAGATTTAGTAATAAAAACTTTATGATGATTTAGATAATGGCATTTTAGAGAGTAGTAACAAACAAGCATTTCTCATGGGTCGATAATGACACTCCTTTTCACGATGAAATATCATTTAATCACTTGTAAAAAAAAAAATGCATTGCCTCTTACAGACTCTACAACCATATCAGGCAGACTATTCCACTCGTCCACAACTCTCTGCGAGAAGAAACCTTAGTTTTTCCTAAAATCTATAAGCCTACATCGACCCCTTCAAATTGTGACCTCTGGTGTCCTCGACGTGAAACTCTTCATAAAAAATGTATCAAATGCTAAGTTGTCAAAACCATGAACAATTTTAAATACTTGAAGAAAGATCACCATGAAGTCCTCTTAGCTCAAGAAGTGAAATTAAGATACTTCAACCTTTGACAATTACACAAAATTACAGCCCAGTAACCCTTCTCTGAAACCTTTCCAATAACTGCCTATTTTTTTCTTTTTAAAAGTAGGGATTCCATGCCTGCACAGCATACTCCAAATGGGACCTAACCAACTGCTTTGTAGAGCCTAACCACAAATATCCTCATGAAGAAACTTGAAATTATGCCTAATCATTCCTGAAATCCAGTTAGTTACCCTTCCTAGATGCTTCAGCACACTGAAGAATCTCCGATAACCCGAGATCTTTTTCAACCTGAATTTCCCGAAGATACCCATGACCTTATGCTTGCAAACATTACAAAACAATCCGACCACTTAAAAAAATTCCTATCAAGACCATCTTGGATGCTTTTGGCGTTGTCCTCAGAGGAAACTTCACAGCACAACTTTGTATCATCGGCAAATTTCTCGACAGAACCGAATCATCCATATCGCGTTAACATACAAAATAAAAATGGACCCCCTCACGGCACCCCACTAGAGACATCAGCCCGGGGCAGATGTGCAGCCTCTAATAATTATTCTTTGCTTTCTGACACATAACCAATCCAGAAGCCAGTCCTGATTATTCTAATTTCATTTGGTTCATTGGCATATCCCTTTTCTGAGAAAAAGGGATTCATACACTCCCAAGCTTATTCACAATGCTACAATCTGATTGGTCAAGAGTCCATAACTGACTGATTGAGTACAGTGGGCTGGCTAGGCTCAAGCAGAAACCAGATTATTATAACTGCAAGTGCCTCTGAGCAAAGGACGTTACTTCTGTAGTAAACACGATTTTGTGTTCAGGTCTGACAGGTGACAATGCATGCTGTTAGCAATGTACGCATGTAAACACGCACTAACGACCTAATTCAGTTAATAACTGATGCAGCTGTAATGCAGCCTAACATCCTGCAGAAGAAACAGCTACGATGAATAAACAAGTTGAAGTGTATGGCATTCGAAACATGTTCACCATGCTACCATCCAACATGGCATCCAAAAGTGGCATGGAACTGTTGTTACTTTTGTTCTTACGATCGAACGCACACTTGGATACGTTTCCAGTGATTCCATCTTTCCTCGGGGGGGGGGGGGGAAGTTGAAAGTAACTCTGATAAAAATCATACGCAGCTGAAGGATGACACTCCTCAAGCCAGCAGAAACACACCAATCAACTTGGTGATGCCACCTATTAAAGGATTATCTTCACCTTAAGGTTCTTGGAATTAGCTCATTACAAGTACAGCTACTAGACCCTAACCAGACATAACACCATAGGGCTAGTAGTAGTACTAACTACTAATACAAAAAAGCAACAACAACAGTGAGTAATATCCGTTGCCTAAAGCATGATCGATGTTCAATGGCTACATGTTCAGTGCGGCTGTGAATGTTTTACGTAAACAATGTGCCACTATGCCTGCCCGAGACAGTTATACCCTGAACTACTACTACTTAGGTCCACAGTATATTTTAATCACATTATTGGGTGACTGGATCCTCTGGTCGTTGCATTCGGACTCTGACAGTGGATTTATATCTCCCAACTCTGCGATGTAAGGAAGCTTGCTAGTTGGGAGAATAATTTAGGACCAACATAATAACATAAATTATTGCCTTTCTCCTCCCCCCCCCCCCAAAAAAAAGTGGTTATACATCAAAGGGTATACGAATGGAAGTAATGACCAGATGATAGGGTCTCTCCTCCTGATGTGGAGACCCGGTGCGACGTCATCACAGAAGGCCGTAGGAACTTGGGTTTCGTCTCGTTTCAAGCTCAACCTCCTGTGATGAAGTCGCACCTCGTCATCTGGTCTTAAATTCCCTAATTGACGGCCTCCCGTTTTTCCGATATCCTGGATCCACGAAGCGACCGAATGGAAAACAAAACGTATCATAAAGAGATGTGCTCCACATGCATGTATGCAGCAATCCCACGATTAGCTAGAAACGGCCAGAATGGTACGTCACCTAATTTATCTGTTCATTGGTCAGTGAATTTATAAATTCCATCGAGGGTGAGGCCCTAATAATGCAAAATATCTCAAATGATTCTCAAAGTTAAGTAAAATTCTATTTACTACATTTCAACAAAATAGGACGGAAAAACTGAACTTCATTGAAGCTACGACAGATCGTAAAATATGGCGAATAACCATCATCTGAAAAAATGACCGATAAGTCTGAAAGTATGACTAATATAATTTAGTAATGTACTAATCCTTAAACAAGTAGCTAGACTCAACAAATTCGAGTTGGTGAAGCCTGTGCTAGTTTTAGTTCTGTTTGTCGTAAGTGTACCCTTAACCTTAATTAAAACCGAAATGTTTGTGCTACGACCACACAGACTACACCGCTGCGGTAGAATGAACGTTCGATGCACAGGCAACTGTGCAGACACGTTGAACTAACTGTAATATATTAAGCTTACCTCCACTGTAGCAGTGGAAATCGCCATAGCGATGGAGCTGGCAGATAAGCAGTCCGTTCAATTTCAAC
>JAODAG010279353.1:0-12770 GCA_027574785.1 Orphnurgus asper | reverse complement strand
TACAGAGTGGCTTAATGTTCATTTTTCTGCTCTGGTATGAGGAGTATACGAGAAGAAAGTTGACTACGTACGGTAAGAAAATAGCCTCATTAATTTTAGGCCAAACTTCCAGAGATAGAGTGAGTTACATATAATAATGCGTATCGAAGTTTTCAAAATACGATAATTAAAAGTCCATGGAATTTCATCCACCGTAATGACCTTCGTCGAAAAGCACTGCATGTTATACGAAAACGCGTGGACGGGGGCCGGGATGAAGTATCGTCCCCACTGGCAAGATAGTGAGTAATTAATATATCTTTCCCCATGAGACAGTGCTGAGTTTGGAATATGCTGCTGTTATTTGGTTTTTGAGTGTTTCTTTGATGCCATGCTTTTCTTAAAATGCATGGTATTTTTGCACTTCTGTTGTTATTCTTCAACACACCGGAACTGACTGACTGACCCGCTATAACACCGGATCTCCGGTCCGCTACGCGGGAAGAGGGGAATACATTTCTAGCAATACTATATCAGTAGTATAACTTGGAGTTATACACAGTAGTATAACTTGGAGCTGCCTCTTGTTGCAGCTCCCTGCTACCAGTAGTACTCAGCTACATACGGTATATAATATATGCATGATCCAAACAATATTCCACTGCAGGGCTGCCTAGCTGCAGGAAAGAACATATTGGCAGCTATGAAAACAGTTTTATGCAGACATTTTCGTTGTCATAATTAGGTAATAACTAATTATATAACATTTGATTAATTTGACCTGCCATTGCCCAACATCCTTTTGCATGAGTGTTCAAGGTTTGCTAGATGACAGATTCTGATAAAATTAAACTGTCAAATTTATAGTCTCACCTTGGCAAATTAACATCAAATGCCAACTAATGATAAAGAAGTTTTTCACGATCTGATTGGTCGAGAAGCTGCTATTGTTAAGGTTGTCTACAATTGAGTACAGAGGACTGGCTGGGGTGATACATAACTCACTCATAAGTAACCTTGGGTGACATAATTGTGTAATAATGCAGTTTCTCTTCAGCCAATAGCACATGACATACATAGTATTGTAAGATGATTTGTGTTCATAGCTGACCGTGACAATGTACAGTGTACACATTAGCTATGTACGTTCGGTATACACACACTAACATAATTAACAGTAACAACATAATTCAGTGAAGTCACACGCTACATGTAGCTTGAATTATTGAGTAGTCCATGTAGGCCGCTGTACCCTGACAGTAACCACGCCTGTGGAACAGATGCCATGAGTTGCATTGTTGGCATCCAATATACTTGCCTACGTTACACGTTCTCTGACCCGTTTGTTCTTACGATCGAATGCACTTGATATTTACTAGAAATTCCATCTTTAATTGGCAGAAGTTGAAAGTAACTTTGATAAAATGATATATCTGAATGATAATTACTTTCATCAGCAAGCAGAATCTACGTACCATAATGATATTTTCACCTTATGACAGAAGATTTTAACCCCAGATAGAATTAGGTCATCATTACAAGCAGAGCAAGGCCTAACCAGACATATGCCATTGTACCACTACTAGTACAGTAATACTACAGTACTACAATAACACATTTAGCAATATTAGTTGTCTAAAGCATTAATGATGTTCATTATCTGCACGTTCAGTGCACCTGTGCATGTTTACGTAAAACAAGATTATAGTTCTGGCACCGAGACAGTTAGGCCCGATGTTGTGACATAAGTAATGTAATCATAAGTGTCAAGTGGCGTAATTGGTCATTGCATTCAACTCAGTCGTTGGATTATATTTTCACATCAGTTTGACGTCATAATAAAGCGGACTAGTTGAAAGAAGAAATGGTGACCAAAATAACATAGCACATGGAAATTAACATCCAGAACATTTATCGATGAGATATTTAATTATCAATGAGGCATTAAATTTCAAAAGTCAGCTAATATTGTATTATTAATCCAAATGTACTGCTATACGCTCCAATTCACCAAACAATATCAGCACGAATTTGTCATATATTTTCAGCTCTAAATATTGAAATACAGTGTGACATGTGTATTGAAATAGACAAAACATTATTCTCGCGTTTAAAGAAAGTGTACATCACATGCTTTCCATATGCTGATATAATGCATCGCTTCTAAGTTTTTGTTTTATGTAAAAAATTAATTTATGGTCTAGTTTCTTCATTAAACCAGTCGCATCATTATCTCTGCCCCAAGGGCTTTCTGCCTTTTTATCTTCTACATTTCCTTTTATCTCCTTCAGGAAAACTGTAAGAAAAGTGTAAGAAGGAATGTTACACCATATTGCGATTTGGTTTATGGGGCATATCACCACGATCACCAAGAGTGGCTGTGTCCGTGAAGCTTCTTGGACTCCTGGTGTCTTCACAGATGTAGTGTTATGACTCTGTGAAGGGATTCTTGAATGCAATATGGCACATTAACCCTAGACCTCTAGCTGAAGAAAAAGGTTTTGTAAATTTTAGTGTCTGAAGTATGGATACCAATAGTTTCCAGTAAGTGTGGACTCAAATTATGTCCTTTAATGACTTGAAGCAAGGTCTTCCACATCCATGGTTTTTCTACTACATGTTTTGCATAATATGTTTGTAATTTAGGGGTCATGATTGTGTGACTAAAATCTACATTCAATAACCCTCAGTTACAATGCAATCTCATTTGTTGAGAGTTAGCCTAATTACCAGGTAATCATGCATTTGAGTATATGCAGGCTCATTCAGAATCCAGTTTAGGAGAATTATTGTAATTAATTGTTAGCATCATTTGATACATTGCCTATGTCTAAGCAAATGACGTCATTCCCTCAGTAAGAGTTTATATGCAGATCTGACGGGTATTTAAATACAAAAATTGTCGGAATGCTATCCTACGAACCAGGCGCCAAACGTAAAACTCGCCCGTCTTTTCCTTCAATCTAGGGGGTATTTTTTAGCAAAAACGATACACGCCAATTATGGTGGCGCTCCGCTTAAATAGTGTAGTTACAAAACTGCTACATGCAAAACGTTCAAACTGCTATGCAAAAACATTTTGCATAGCAGTTATTGCTAAACATTTTTTTTTAGAAAATCGGACACTGGTTATAATAGAGTCTACTGAAGTGCACAGTTCACAAAAATTTGGAAAATGTCATCAAACTTGATTCATTTATCTATTTCAGAATTTAAACTGATCATTATGTTAGAGGTTTTTAAGTTTGCATGGTTTAAACTGAATGACAAATTGAGCAGAAAGTAATGTTATAACACTTGCAGCATGCACATTTATCTTTCAGTGAGTGCGAAGTAAATGCGGATTGACACTGATATTTTGTGACAGGGATTTCGCTTGAAGAGAGCAAGAAGTATCTACACTAATGCAACAACATCTTCAACGAACTCCAACCAGAAGCATCAACTGTGAAAACTGAGTTTGGTTATTTGTAAAATAAAAAAACCCACATCGACATTGTTTGAAGAAGGCTTTTGATAATGTTTAATATTACTAATTAAAATTATTGTGTAACTCATTTAAAATTGTACCCTTGAATGATGTAAGTCCATGCCACTTGGTGGGAATGCATGCAGTTTTCATTTTTCTTCTTTAATATAATTAGTGTTTCTGAGAAACATATCAAATATTGGATCAAATGTGCGAAATTGATGATTGTTCCTTTATTGGTTGGTGGGTCAGTGTCTTAGGCACTATTTTAATCAGGATACACTTGCCCCTCAGGAGATGGTTTGAAATGAGTGTTTCTAATGTATTTTGGTAATCAGGTTCATCCATATTATTATGTTCATATTTTTGTTTATCATTGGACATATCATTTAGGACTTCTTCACATACCTATTATACTACCTAATACTACTTGTTTAATATGCTGTCACTGTAAAATATCTTAACTTTTTATTGGGGGGGGGGAGGCTAAGGTATGGCGTACATGTGTTAACAGCAGGCCGAAAGTGATGAGGTTTTCTCTGAAAGTCTCAGGATAAACTTGATTAACAGAGTTTTATGTTACTTATATGTCACTGGGTTTTGTCACACGTGCTCAAAATGAAATGTTATTAATATAATGCACATTTAAGTCATATAGTAGCCTACTTCATTTGTAAAACACTGCTTTACATCACAGCTGCTAAATTGGCATGTGAATCAAGTGAACCTGGCTCTTCATTGAATTGTGCAAAGTTAGGGTTTTGCCGGGAACTTCCTGTGACATGCAAAGCAGGTGTTCAATATGATGACAAATTGTTTACCATTAATGCTTGGGCCTTGATTTGTCATGGAATGTGTGAGGTCAGCAAAAACATTTATGGGTAATATATATCCATGTCAAACATTTTCGAAATTATAATTATGGCAGGCTTCCATATATCCACTATCTGCCGGGTAATTATAAAGTCTGTGTTAAAACCAAGTACCAGATTTCAACTGTCTGCATCCTCTGTGGCTGTCATGTGTTTATTAATGTGTAAATTAAACAATCTTACTGGCTGGATGCAGGCTAACCTGGCGATATATAATTACCTCCATAAACACAGTTGTTATGTGTAATACCTGATCCAGAATGTTTTAGAGGGTAGCCGTTTAATTTTCCTAAGTTTAGATGTTGGTAATTGGAGTACAAGAGTGCCCTCATGTATTAAATTAAGTATTGATATTCTTTCTCAGAACCAATTTGTCCCTGACAAGATGCAGAGGAATTACATCGACAAACTGAGCATGTATAAAGCAGAGGGCAGCTCAAGAGACTCATCAGATGGAGATGGAAGTGTGCTGTGCTTTTACATTTATCATCGTTCACGGTTTCTTCATACCTGCATGGCATGTAGGCCTATGTACATAAGTTATCAATTGTTTGCTCAGAGTTGCATTATCAATGGAATGTTTGAATATGAAATGCTTGTAATAACAAGGATTCTCCTCAAATCAAAATACCATCAATTGCTTTTCAACTAGTACACGAGTCACTGAAACACCAAGCAATCATAGATAACTGTTTTCTGTGCAGAACCCCACAGTAATGAGATTGCACGTGTGTGTGCCTGGTTATTTATAGACAAAACATTTACACGCCCTCAATTTTCGCCTGTGTTTATGGATTTGTCAAAACGAAGTTATAGCAAGAAGTTATAACGAATACGAATATATATATATAATTATATGTACGTATGTGTGTATGTATGTACGCACATAGATAACGAAAACATCCTATTGTAAATTGGTTATTGCATAGCACGAATGCATCGCATTTCGATGCCCGCGTAGACAGATAATTGTTTATTTTTTATATGGGTAGTTTATAGTGTCCCATCGTGTTTTGCGATTAGTTTGTTCAACTTAAGTTGGAATGGTTTCTCATGATAACGGGTGCGTTGCTTCACGTGGTCTAAGAATCTTGAATGGCCGGGGCCGATGCTGATTTGAGTGCTCACAAATGTGACTTCGCTTTAGGCTACTCGTATCCTGTACGTTATGTGCAGATCTGATTAGCCGTACTAAAAACTCCACGATTATCAGTGACGCTTCCACAACCACGTCTCCACAAACCGGACATAGCCGGCGTTTCGTGCTGGTTCATCTTTTGGTGAAGGAAGCATTCATCGTCATGTTTGCTTACTGTCGTGACCATGCGGGATACTACCAATTGTTGACCTACGGTATACTCCCCAAGACCATCTTCAAATTCTGAATTGGCCTCGATACAGTCTATTGCTCCCTCCCATCGACTCAGACACCTATATGTGCACTCACTTCTAGACTTAAGCTAGCAGTCCTGCAGTATCATATGCACAGTAAACTATACCATACAAAACAAACCCCCGGTACCAGTATTTAATTTCGCTATTTTAATTATGTAAATTCTGTATATATATTTATATGTAACGAAAATGTCTATCACATTTTGTGCAGACTGTGGAACAGTCAATAAAATTAAAAAGAACACATTAAACACTATTATATCTAAAATAAAGGTAAACTAAATGAATAATGGCAAACAAGACCAAAACCATCTGCCTGCATGACATAAGAGTAGCCTATATTTGCAGTAAAATTACAAACATATAGGCTAATCCTATGTTATGTTGAACAATCATTCAGGGATTTATATTTCTCCTAATTTATGTTAGTAAGTTATTTTAATTCATTTATGATTCTGATTATTAGTATTAATATCAAAACATGTGATTGGGGGGTGTTTCGGTTTGCCGTACCTTTCAAGTGCAAAACAACAAAGGCTGCAGCTTAGATGCCCCGATGGATAGAAATTTAAACCAGCCATTGCATTTCAAAAAATTGAAAGAGGTTGTTATTTTCCTTTAAAACGTTGCTTTATATAGTTTTTCTAGATCGTTCATTTGTTTGTAGATGATTACTGAATTACAGACGCTTTAACAACTTGGTGACGTGTCGAATCAAAGTCAAATATTCCGCAGAGTTCTGAATACCGTGTGGAAATGAGGTTGTGCACTTTGGATTATGGTCGGTTTAAGCTTCCATACGAACTGTTCCCACTGCTCTTATCGTACACAATGTTGTTATGTACATGTCTGTCACTATTTCTATGAGTTATCAATGTGTGCTCAGAGCTTTGGTTATATATCTTTAGTATGGGAACGTTTAACGGACATTTAACATTCTTATTAAAGTCGCGCAGATATGTCAGGCTAGGATGAGGGGAGTTCAAGTTGGCAGAGGCAGATTATATTGGGACCAATTAGTTAAACTTCAGAGGTGGAGGGGTCTAAGGGTAAAGGTATTGTCCCACCTCAAATAAATTTGTTACGTTTAGTTACGTTTACAAAGTTAGTAAATATTTTGGTCACGGTGGTGGTGAGCTAGGATTAGATTTTGTATAGGATTACGGTTTATATATATACCGTATATATACGGTATATATATAGGCCTATATACGGTATATGCATACAGTATATATAAATACGGTATATATATGAAGTATACATATATACATGTATATGGTATACATTATACGGTATGTATGCGGTAAATATACGGTATACATATATACGGTATATATGCGGTAAGCACTATATATACGGTACAAATTTGAAGTATATATGAATAGGCCTATGGTATATAAATACGGTATATAGCCTATACGGAATATATATGGTATATATACGGTATATATATACGGTATATATATACGATATAGGCCTATACTGTATATGGTACGGTATTACCTTTTTTAATGGAAAGGATTTTTTGATATCGGGTCAGCGGAGCTGCTCCGGTTCTCTTGTTCACATGGCTAATAAGCATGGGAGAGTTTGGTTGTGACTTGGGGCAAACATTTCAGCCGTTGCAAGCACCAGCGGATCCAGAGCGATTGTATGTGACCAAATTAAACTTCAGAGGTGACGAATCGGTGTCCTGGGGTTCCCTCTTCCCTTCAAGAAATTGTGCAGTTAATTAAGGTGGCACAGCTGGTAATGGATTGAAGTAAAATTTCTTAAATTTGGTGGTAGGGGAAGAAACGATACTCCCTCCTGTTTCGTCTGAGGATGGGGGTCTCCCCTTGACCTACTAGTACGGCATTGCTACTTATCGCAATGAGGTTGTTGTATGATATAGGGTATAAATGAGTCACTCCACTTTAGTGACGATAGCCGGGAAACATATTCTAAAAGGTCATACGCTGTAACGATGCCAGACTCTGCTGATGTGGAACGGTTCCTGTCTCTGTCTTGGTCTGCTGTGCCTCTCAGGAACTGGGTGTAGTAGTAACATTTAAGAAGGATAACCACAGCTGAACTGGAATAATGATAACCCCACGTAGATTATTTTTCTACAGTGCTCTATTGAAACATCTAATAACTAATCATGGTACACGATTATAATACAAGTGAACTAAGATTACACCAATGCGCTACCGGGCTCTGCGCATTACTTCGCACAGTGCGCATCCGGTCGCGCAGTGCGCATCCGGTCGGGCACTTCGCAGCTTTTTAAACCAAGCATAATAAATATACAAACTGTAATATGACTGTATGGAAACGTTAACGCCCCATGAATTGCTTCAGCTAATCCAGAAAACGCCCATGAATTGCTTCAGCGTTCACTAATCTTCGACAGATCGACTTCCAGGTTAATTCCTGCCAATGCTACAAACACCCCGCAGTTAAAGCTCACTGCCTTCACAAATAAAACTATTTAGACTCCCAATTAAATAATGGGCTCGTCTCAAGAGTAGGACACTCGCCTATGGCACGCCTTTGAACTTTGCGTGACCGACCAAGCTCAAGCGGTAAGGGGAAGAATAGCTGACCCTTTGTCAGCAATGCAAATAACCCTAGAAATGAACATAAATTAATCAAATTGTACATAAACATTTATGGTCCACCTCCGTATCCAGTCATAAGTATGATAAAGTAACGGACTGCCTTGTCACGCCCTGACATAAAGAGAAGGGAATAAGTAAAACACTGTTATTAACGGCGACCCTGGCTAAACAACTACTCCGAGTCCTAGTTTGTTACACTACATATATCTTACCAAACAAGCTCTTGAGCTGAGACGAGCCCGCATACACATTACAGGTCATATAAAAACTTTTCAGTAGGTTTTCAACATTTTAAGTTCATTGGCTCTGCATTGAGCAGAGTAAGCTATAGCACCCCCTCCCCCCCCAACCTCCTGGTCGTGGCTTTTAAAGGAGTTTTCCAGGTGGCAAGTTAGACATAATTATTATATTTGCCAGATAGGTCTTAATTGTTTAAACCTCGATCACATAAATCATAGCCGTAAATCTTATCCTTGCCCACGGAACTGAAAATCTGCATATTTGTGTTGGTATGCTAAGATGGGGTTTTTTGGATAACATGGATGAACATAGCTACCACATCAATTGTTGTAACTGAATTGTTACACATCTCTTAGGCTAGTTAAAATGATGTTGATGTTTGATGCGACTAACAACATTTCATCAATAGCAATTACACATTAGTTGCCTGAAATTGTGATATTGATGACGGAGCCTTCCATTATGTGTTTCTGAATTTATTAAACCTATACCAGCCTATAGATATGTTCTTTTCCATTATTGCAGACTGATGTAAACCCAGTTGAAAAACATTTTATCAACTCGCCTGAGGAAGGGCAAAGCAGCAGTTTCCGATGAAATTACATTTAATGAAATTACATGATTTAATTCCTACATGCATGGTAGTAGGTGAATGGCACACTTAACAAGAAACCCAACTGGTTTTGTGATTCCTTGCCCAGACCATACTTCAGACTGTACATCATGTTGTTAACACATCTTTACATTGCATTAGGCACAAAAACATGATAGATCAATGAAGACACATACTTGACAATTCTTCCACCACTATCCTTCCCACAAGGGCTATGGACTAACTGACTTCATCGAATTATTTACTATGCAAATAGGCACACCAAAGACAGAATAACAAACCTGACCTATTGACACGTGTGAAATATTTGAGGAGGTATTGTGAAATACAGTATTTCAAAATGTACTTCAACATGTATGATAACAAGGGCATTTGCGAAGTATAAAGTGTTTCAGCTTGGCTCCTCTCCTTCACGAACAATGATCTACATTCAGTACATGGCATTGACATGTGATGCCAATTGATACCAATTGATACCAATTGATACCAATTGATACCAATTGTTAGACACTCAGTTGTGGTGAAGTCCCACCCACTCATTAGAATGCATGCTAGCTACACCTAAGACAATAAGGATCATTTACAGACCAGACCTTTACAGAACATCATCCCTTATCCATCACAAATTATTCCCATAGCTTCTGATATTTCACACCTACATTCAAAGGAAACACCTGTTAATTATGAAAACTACCCTTTCTTCTTTTATGTTTTGTTATCTTCTAAACCTCAGCATCTGACTATGTCAAAACAATTTCTTATGGCCGCCACATTTCTTCTTGGAGCATTTTGTTATATGTATGATTACCTCCGTATCCTTGCTATATGTACTTATGTAATTGTTTAAGAGAATTATAGTTACACTATCAATAATCAGTGATTCTCCTAGATCTCCTATTTTGTGAGCAAACATTATTTTTGTGTAGTATGTAAATGTTGACCGAAATGAGTCATCATGTCAAAGTGGTCATAAGTGTAAAGTTGCTACTAGTATCTTGATAAACATGACTATATGCTCAGCATTGCAGGACTATCACTTATTATTGAAAAACAAACATTTTAGAATGGATAAACTTGGCCCAATTGATGAAAGATTAAATTGTGTACAGTATAATGCATTGGCTTAATTGGCAGATTGCTATATTAAATTGAATTATATCACTATGGCAATTAAATCACACCAGAATTCCTTATGTTCATAGCAAGTTTGAAGCACTTTCAAGAAGTGGATCCCTGTGGGTGCTGATGAGAAGTCATACCTCACTAGATCGAGACCAAATTGCTTTATTTTGTCTAAATAATGATTATCAAGCCTTTTAGAAAACCTGAACCAGCTGAACCAACCTGTACAAAGCAAAATACATCACAAGCAATATTACCGAAAAGTCACGATTGTTATACATAAAATCCTCTGTCACCTCATCAATATCATCTTTGATATCGCTAATTTCATTGCCGCCATCTTTAAAAATCCAACTAAGTATACTGTGTTGAATTCCCCAGTATGAAACATTCTTAATATAGGGTGTACCGTTATACTGTTTCTGTTACAACAGAACTACGCCCTCCGCTGGGCTGTACAGCGTATACGTGACTGTGACGTTGGTACATAGGAGACTTTGTTTTCTCTATGCAATATCGGCCACTCAATGCCTGCACGATCAGCCACTTGATTAGCAAGACTTTTAAGGTGCTGATTTTGTAATGAAGGGACAAAACCTGTGCCCACCACCTCTTTTGCATTAAACTCAAGTTTGATTTATTTAACTACAGGCAACAATGGTCTGTACTATTGTTTACAATACAAACCTAAACCAATACCAGTAGAATGAGGACATAAGGTGCTGGTTGCATGGGTGTGCCTGTAAATTAGTCATAGTAATAACTGAACTAAATTCAAGAGCTTTTGCTTGCACCAGCCTGAGGGGAAGGACATAGAGATTGGTGGACAGAGGGGGAGAATACAGTTATCCTGAATATACAAATATATATAAAAATATACAAAAAAGTACCAAATATAACCTACCTTGGGACAATAACCTTTGGACCAAAGAACGTACATCTGCTGTTGAAAGAAGGACATACCAAGTTTCATCTACACAAGCACAACATGTGATGAGAGATTATAAAGCGGAGTCTCCTCCACCGGCCTCAGAGAGGAGAAGTCCAGCCGGTTCGTGTCCGAGTCCAGGGTGGCCGGTCGTCTCGGGTCCGTAGCTCCACCTGTCTGGAGAAACTGAGTGTGCAGCCATACATCGGACCTGGAGAAGATGGTGAGCCAGAGACACAGGCATAACAAGTCGACAAATATGCTGAGCAAATATGCTAGACCTAGTTCAATCACGGCATATTCAGATGAAGCCTAAAGAAAATTTGCCATTTTGTTTTTCCTTCCCGTCAGGAAAAGATTACTTTTAATTAAACAGCTATCAATACATCGGTACCTCTCATCATCTGCTGATACATTTCTGTCACAGACCCATATCCTGGTTCATTACCCATAGCCTGAAATATTCTTACCCATAAACTGGATCATTCTTATATATACACATGCTTATTGAAATGTCATAGTTCATAGGTTATTAATAATATAAGGCAGGGCCAGTAAGAATGTCCCATGGTATGGGTATACCCACACCCTGCGTTAAAACTACGTGTATACCTCTCAGACTGCCTCTCCGCCACCATCTGCCGATACGTTCCCGTCACCAGCCCGTACCCTGGGTCACCCTCACCCCTGCCCAGCTGGTGTCCGGTGCTGGCCGCTTCCACCGACTGGATGACGATGGACTCCTGCTGCCACCGCACGTAATCCTGGCGATTCAAATACTCGACGGCGACGCCGTAAGCAAGCTCCCCGGTCGACTCTTCCAGTAGCTCCTCCGCTGAGGTGGCCGCAAATCTCCCCCGATGGAGCCGACCCCCATCTCCGTCGGGTTTACTTCGCTGGGGGGCTGGGGTCTCTGCCAGATCTCGGAGCTGCGGTTCTTCGGATTCGTCGACGGCTTCGTTGATCAGCTCCACCAGTATCGCCCTGACCTGAGTGGAGAGAGAACCAGTGTCGTTGAAGGCTGACGGATACCAACTCGAGATTTCCCTTCACCGCTCGCTTTCACTACTGTGACATGCCCTCGAGGGAAGGATCTGATGCACCAACAATCAGGTGTATTAAAGGTGCTACGATAGACTATATACCTACCAGGGAATATTCAGGTAGTTGCCAGGACGATAGGGTATGCTCTGGAGCGGTGAGATCCTGGGAAGTAAATTCTTTCGTAAGCTGCTCGTTCCGATGCAAATATGTCCGGGATTCTGAAAGAGAAAAAGTCAGATAGACTGCCGGAAGTAGTCTGTCAGCCAGACTGCTGCAAGTAGTTTGGCAGAAATACTCCTAGAAGCAGTCTGGCAGAAATACTGCTAGAGGCAGTCTGGCAGACAGATTGCTAGAAGGTTCATCATTTTCAGTTAACGTTGTAACAATGCATCACATTCTGTTACTACAACTGAGACCAGCTTCATTGATACATATATACTTCATGTATGGACTAGACTCTTAAGGGTAAATATAGGGTAAATTCATACCCTCCAGGAAACATTGT